>BQNB010009396.1:8494-86921 GCA_026074375.1 Tanacetum coccineum | reverse complement strand
TTAATTTAAAGACAAAAATAGAACATTATTTGTGATCCTATTGGTCCAGTAATATAAAACATGATATGGAGAGCTATCCCAGTATCTAGCTAACTTGTTAGGCATAACTAAACCTAATTGAATGATAGGTCGCATATTTAAACACGTAGACAAGTATCATGTGATAAACATAATTAAACTCTCAACGATAAATTAAGAAAATCGATTTTAAAACAAACCAAACATTAAATCTTCATTAAGATGGCTAATACCCAAGGGTATTAGCCCATAACCATTGTAATTATACAAGCGTGATCAAATAACCAAGGTAAACTAAACTTTTTACCGCACGATACCAAAAATTAAATGATTACAAGAGTATAGAAATTACACGGTGTCTTCTATGGAGTCGTGATCGATGATTGACCTTTGGTTGCTCTTCTTTTCTTAAGAAAATCGTCTTTTATGTGTATGGTATGAAGAATATGATTTTGCACACTCAAAACTTGTTTTTGATTCTTCTATTTATAGTCTCTGAAAAAGGATGGATACGCCGTATTGGGCTAGGCCAATACGGCGAATTGGGGTGTATCCCTTGGAGTACGCGCAAAGTTTATAATCAATATGATATTCATTCCCAAAATATAAATATCTTCGTATCTCTGAATAGTTGTCTTGATGGATACGGCGTATGGCAGAAGATGAATACGCCGTATTGGGAATTGGTTGAACACGTTTTCTTGTGAAGAGTTGGCGCTGATACGCCGTATCTCTTTTCTTGGATACGGGGTATTGGTCAGAATTGAGTAATCTTCAAATGTCTTTGTTTTAGCTCCAAAATATGCGCCTTTTTGCATGTCTTCACAAATCACTCCTCAGTTACTGCAAATAACACTTTTAAGCAATTAAGTACGAATTCTTGCAATAATTATATAAAAGTAGGTAACTTATTCGGGATATATGATGGTATAAATGTGACGTTGTTTGATGTGTTCAAATATCCCCCCACTTGAATCCTACTTGTCCTCAAGTAGACTCTAGATTATATTGAAAATGTATCTCAACCGAGGTTAAGGATTTTTTCGTTTAAGCACTTCTTTTGATTTAATCACCTGTACAAGACCAAGCACCTCACGAAATATGAAAATGAAAACACTCAGATCACTCAACTAATCTAGGGTGTAACATTTACGTGGTACGCTTATTTGCTCGGTCTTGATTAGCTTCATATCATATGCTTGGCAAGGATACACATCTTTACTACTAGAGCTAAGGAGAAACAAGTCTAAAAGTAAATTTGGTTTTTATTTAAGGCTAAGGGATAATCATTCTAACAATCTTTCACCAATAGTACCACACCAACAAGGCAGATGAAGCACACGTACACGGCCGTTATGACGGAATAGACATGTGTGTTCGATCACATCCTTATTCGAGTTTAACCACGGGTTAGGATGAAGAACGATATAGGGTAGGGATCTTCTAGTTTTCACCAAAAGTAATAAACCAACAAGGAGGCTAAATCACGCATACATGGCCGTAACGACGGAATAGACATGCATGACCCAATCCCAATCCCGTTCGAGTAAAACCTAAGGTTAATTGCTAGGAATGAGAAGCAAATTGTTGTTAAATAAAATTCACAAAATAAATAGATTAAGCTTGAACAAATAAGGTAGTTGCTAG
The DNA here is from genome assembly GCA_026074375.1 of Tanacetum coccineum. NCBI lineage: Eukaryota > Viridiplantae > Streptophyta > Magnoliopsida > Asterales > Asteraceae > Tanacetum > Tanacetum coccineum. Next base: position 85,256 of record BQNB010009396.1, on the reverse strand, counting down.
TAACTTTTCCCGACCGTTCCATGATAAAGACTCAAAATATATACAAACGCCTCGATCATAGAGATGACCAAGACAACCTAAGTTGGCGTTCCCATAACAGTCAACTTCCCGAACATCCCAAGTTTACATAATTTTATAAAAGTGGTGATATCGGCCACTTAATACAAAACTATACATCGTTGATTTTTATCCACGAATAATCGATCCTTCCAAGTATCAGCTTAAGTTTAGCGAACCGACTATAAATCGTCCTTCTCTTTTTGATGCATTTTCTATTTTTTCCTTTTTTCATAACATAAACCTCGGTGCAATTTCACCGCCTTCACAAACATAATTTTTCAGAATAATTTTTCCTTTAACACTTCATCTTCGGACATAATACATAATCGCGAAAGTAGCAAAATACACGAGCTACATATTTTCCCATTGCATTGTGCAATTTCTCGACCGTTACAGAGATAGAGAACTTTACTTTGACACATGAAATACAAAACTTTACACAAAAGAAACTAGCAACTTTGATTAAGTAGGCTTAATCTACAGTGTAGGTTAATGTGTAAAGGTGTAGCGAAACAAACATATGGTGTGAAAAAGACAGGAATGGCTCAATAGGTTTTTCTAGGGGATCTTACTCATATGGTGAGAGTAAGCAAAGGGTTACACGGGATTTAACTGACCAACGTAGTTAGTTAATTTTACAACATTTAGGCTTTTTGGTGTATTCCTAGAAATTTACCAGTTAAAAATGTTTCTCCATCTAAATCCATAGTACTCATCGTTGTGGTCTCGAGTGATATACCAGGAAAAGTTCTAAAGTCTACTACATCACCAGCACACTAATATTTTTGTGGAATTTTTAGTAAACGTTTAGAAATGGAATAGGCTTAATTCTCACAATTTGGTATCAAGGGTTATAGTGCGCGAGGTCATGTAACTAGTAATTTTTACAAAAGTTATGCTAGAAAAATTTTTAAATTTGGCATAATTTAAGCATGTAACATATTATTTTGTAAAAGAAAGGACAAGTAGGCGTTCTTGTTGGAAAAACACAAAGTGTCGGTCACTTCTAAGTTGTAATAGGTCTTAGCTCGTAGATTGTGTCATGTTAAGTATAGAAGCTAATCCGGCCCAAGGCCCATGGGAAGCCCATCATAGCCCATGGGCCGGCCATCATGTAACTATATAAGCCCTCTCCTAGCCTTGGAGAGGGGTTGGTTGTTTCATTTTTCCATTTTCCACTTAGTAATAAAACTTCATCCATTCCATATACTTTCTCCCACAAAACTTCACAACCCACATCTCTCTCTCTCTTGTTCTTGGTAGATCATTAGATTACATGTTTCTTCAATTGGTATCAAGAGCCATGGAGTGGTGTGTTTAGTTTTTGTGTTTGTCTTGTGATTTGTGTTGAAAATCTTTATAAAGAACAAAATTTTTGATTCAAAATTTTTTGGCGTAAAAAGCTTAAAGTTTTCATTTTTATTGTTCCTATGGGGTTAGTAACACTAGTTGTACAAGAATTTTTGCTAAAAACCATTCAAAAATTTGTCTTTTTAAGTTTTGAAAATTTGAGTTTCGTAGTAGTTGGAACCGAACGAGTACAACCGAACAAGAATAGCCGATCTAGTATTTCTTTGACAACCGAACGAGTTGTCTGTTTCAAGAACCGAACTAGCTAAGTTATAGTGGGAACCAAACTAGTTTGTTGTCTGTTGGAACCGAACTAGTTAACCGAACGAGTTAACCGAACAAGCAGAGCTGAACTAGCTTAGTTGTTTGACAACCGAACGAGTTAACCGAACAAGCAGAAATCTCTGAGCTTGTATTCAAACAATGAGCCTATATTGGTGAACTTACTGCCAGACTTGATTCTATCACACATAAGCAAAACAAAATCATATCATAATATATATCAGAAATCAATGTATAGTACAAGTCTACAAAAGATAATAAGAGAGTACGTAATGGGGAGAGACCAAGGGTCGGGCTGGTCATCCATGTGAGGAGCTGCGGAGGTGGTGAACATCACCTGTCTTGCATCTGCACACTTGGTAGGGCACCCTCGTGAGCTTCGACAAGGGTTCTATTTAAAACATGTTAAGTACGGGCCAACTGGCTTCCCATATGTTGTGTCATTATAGCGGATCTTCCAGGTGGAGAACTCTGGTATGCTCAGTAAAAGGCCTCTCAACCAAACTCCTCACAAGCCCACAACAACCCTCTAGCATAACTTGCAATACATCCTCCGCGAGCCTCTCAATCTTTATGCATACTACCGGTGCTGAGGATGCGGTGGTAGTGGCTGAGGTGCTGTACGGGTGCTGGACAGCATAAGCACCCTTATCAGCTTCAGGAGCATCAATCTGCGGCTCTAAAAGGCACTAGCCATTAGTAGCCTGGGGCTGCCTTCTCTGGTCCTGGGATACCCAGACCAAAGTATCGCCTAAACCTTGAACAGATGTTGAGCCTCAGCAAAGATCTATGTTAAATCAACTAACTGGAAGCTCACTAACAACAACCGACAAACCTCTTAAACCCCGTCACCGGACTAATCCAAAATGAGCTACCGACGCCCATCCCCATATGAAGTAACCCCCTAACAGCCATAAGGCCCACACTCTTACTCCCCGATCAGAATGCCTAAATAGGTACTACGCTATTAGTTTCGGGATGTTTGGCAGTCCTCGTTCCATGCTGACAAAGTAGAATGAGGTCAACAATGGTCACCTTTCCTCAAGTGCGGCCCCAATTGCCTGATAATACTGCAGGCATATTCTTCTGTGGCATCGTCTACCTCACAGGGTCTCGAATGAAAAACATAAAGAGGGGGCGGGTCCATAAGAAATCCCTGGTCGGAGATATCTCCATCACAATTAAATGCCTCAAGGTCCCCCCTTGTCGAGGATTCACACTCTCACTAACAGGACCATATGCTCCAAACCCTAGCCTCTGCATTCTCCTCCCTCAATGCGTAATCCCAATGCCAATATAAACTGTCTCCATGTCATCCTACCGACCATAGCTTCACGAGCTGAAATCATAGGTAATCATCCAATCATAAAGCCCCCATATCAGTATCACTCTATACCACAAGTGCTAAAGAACTCCTAACATGAACGTTCTAATCCAAATGGTGTTTAACATCAAACAACCTCCTCCTATGAGTGGATAGTAATTAACGCCTGCTCTTTCATCCCTAGTTATATCTATATCTCTAACCTATCACCTTGAGTTGCCTAATTCTAGCAGTCAATCCAGCAATATCTAACACATGTACCCCGGTTTAACCGCCCTTACCCCATATCGTTAGCATTAGTCTCTCGTTTAGCTGTGTACAATCCCCTAGTCAATATCCAGTCAATCCTGGTATATGAGCCATAGGTTTGTCTCAGGTCACTGGTGTGGTAAAGGTGCATATCTACATAGAAATATCAAGTCAGGGCACTAATAAATAGTTCTTTTGGAGTTTGTTTCGGGGTAGGGTTATGGTGTATTGGGCAAATAAAATACGCGTTATAGTAGGTTTTTTTCGAAGATACGACGTAATTGTGGTAGATTAGTATTACGCCGTAGGGAAGGATTTTTTATGATTATACGGTGTATGGAAAGTGAATACGCCATATTAATATGGATCCATTCATGAAGTTTAAAAGATAAACCACTAATGGTTTCGTCGATTATAGGTTTTTGATATTTTGAGGGGAAAAATCTTTGATCGCCGTATCATTGGAAATTAATACGCCGTATCGTATTTGTTGAAAAAAAAAATTGGGTTTTCCCCATTTCTACACTGTTATGACCATAGACTTATACAAACTTTACTATTCAAAATTTTTTAGCTTTAAACTAACTTAAATTGGGGGGGCGGGGGCAATTAAATCAGGCACTAAACTACAACTATTAACTTAAATTATAAACCCTAACCTAATTCTATCTTAAAATAAAAAGGAAGAGAGTTGAGCTAGTCATACCTTAGTTGATTAGGATCTGATACGTTTAACAAAAACAATTGGATTGAGTTTAATATTAAGTGCGCGGGTTATTTTGGTTTTAAAATGAGAGTGTTATGTGTGGCAGTTGGTAACGTTGGTATAAGTTACCGATACGTGTATAATCGTGGTAACGTTTATTATTTGTCGTTTTTGGTTTATCACGTTTTGGTTTGTTACACCCTAACCTGCCCTCATCAAGTTTGTATTTTTATTATGTTGTTAAAACAACAAACCACAACCCATCGTACATCGCTAGATAGGTTATTTTCCGTTTTTTAATTACCCCCCCGTTAATTATTTTTTTTTTTATAATTTTAAAAGTAAACACGGCGTTTATTTAGCTGGGTTTTTTATACCCATGCTGAACAAAAATTCGCCGTTTATTGGGAAGTGTCCATTACAACGTATTATACATTACTTGTTTGTGTTCAGGTCAAAACTAGTTTAAAAATGGTTTTGTTACGGCGTATATGTGTTTCCAATATACGCCGTATTATGTGTGGGGTCTAATTTTTCAAAAATTTTAACATAGTAAAGAAAAACGTACCTTGGCCTCCGCAATATTCTTGTGTGAGCACCATCCTTATAATACCGATTAGGGTCGAACGGGATGCCAAATGGAACATATAAACTTTTGATAAGATTTAATGGGATCCGGTTGTTAAAATAATTCCAACTCACGATATTTTAATTTTTTTCATCTATGTTTATGATAAAAACTTCTCGTTGAATATTTGATTGTTTTTTGCTGATTTGTTCTTGGAAGTTCATTTGACCCGTTAGTATCAATGTTTATTAAGTTATTTCTAAAAGACTATGTTATATCATTATTATCATTGTCCTTGATAGTTTTTGGATTATCGGGAAAAATTACGTCTAGAGGAAATGAATCATTAAAGTATAAAACATTTTGTTCCTCTTCATCATATTCGGACAATGATATTTCAAATTTATCGATATATTGAGAACTTATAGAAGGTTCATTTTGTGGGTTGGTTTAGACTTTAAGATCCATTATAAATGTTGGCTAGAGAATTCATTTTCAAAGTCTCTTAAAATAGTCTAAAATCGTCTATGTAACCAAACATGGTTCCTGGTGACAGAGATGTTGTCATGTTGACTTTATCATTTCATCGTCAGATAATCTCGTTTTTAAATTATCGACGGAAATTATTTTTTTATGAATTTTCATCAAAATTACATGTAATCCTCATCGTCGGGAATTTAATTCAACATGAAATCGTTAAAGTCAATTTCATTAATTGTCACAGCTGGATACTTACCGCATGCTCACATAAGAGTGCTACATTGGATGTATCATCAAAGACTATAGCTGGGTATTCAGTTTTGAGATTCGTGAAGCTATCATCCTTGTTTTCACAATATTCCATCTTGCCATATTTTGGCACAGTTTGGCCAAATCAAACGTCTCACCACGACTTAGAGCTTTTTCTTCTTGAAGTCTAATGTATTCTTTCATAGTGATGTTTGGATCATCCATGATAAACCTATGCTGGAAATCACAAACAAAGAAACAGACTACAAGGCAGAGTACTTTATGAAAACGATTAAATAAAGCTAGAATTTAAACACATAATTAAATCACACAATACAAGTAGAATTAAAATACACTAACTAGATTAATCTAAGCTAATGATTAGTATTAAAGGTTAAACTTTTTGACTCCCTGGCAATGGCGCCAAAAACTTGATGTTCTGTCGTGTAGGGTCAATTTATTGATTACCAAGTTTTAAATTTATATTTAGCCGACTTATCCTAAAATAACACTTTAACGGGCAGTGTACTCGATCGGGTGGAGTTTTATGGTAAGTAGGGTGTTCGAAACACTAGTGCGAGGTCTTATCACTTATATTTACCAGTATTTTATTACTCTAATTTAGTTATCTTAATTACTTGTTAAAACCTTTGTTATTACGTTTTTTAATAGGATGGGGGGTGGTTTTCAGCATGAGAGAGGGACTGGATAGGTTTTATGGGGTGACAATAATCATTTCTGAACCTCAATAATCATGCAAGAAAAAACAATCTGGAAGATAAAAGGCGTAGCAGGTACAGCAAATAATAGAAAAAAACCAATATTGCATTTAAATTGATTAAATGATGTTTGTTTATGTAGTGCAATGATTTCTTATCTTGAAGCAGCATATCATTCTTAAGACTTAGGCGAGACATCATCCTAAGACCTAAACATGTTGAATCCTGTCACAATTAACGTATCCGTATAAAGCATCTTTTAGTTTAATTATAATCTATCTCGGGATTAAAGCAATGGTGATCTTGATAAACCCTAGCCAATCGAGACTTTACCGACTTACTGTTTGACGGTATTTTATATATGGTATATCCAATGTTTAAATTTGATCAAATTTAATAAGAACATACTTTGTGAAAACATTACGGCTTCAATCTGCCGGTCCAACTAAGCTCTTAATTTAAAGACAAAGACAGAACGTTATTTGTGATCTTATTGGTCCAGCAATAGAAAACACGATATGGAGAGCTATCCCAGTATCTAGGTCACTTGTTAGGTGTAACTAGACCCAGTTGGATGATAGGTCACATATTCAAACAAGTAGACAAGTATCACGTGATAAACATAATTAAACTTTTTAACGATTATAACATTTAAGAAAATTGATTTAAAACAAATAACAAAACATTTAAACAAACCATTGTAATTATACAAGCGTGATCAAATAACCAAGGTAAACTAAACGTTTTACCAAACGATACCAAAAATTAAATGATTACAAGAGTATAGGAATTACACGGTGTGTTCTGTGGAATCGCGATCGATGCTTGACCTTTGGTTGCTCATTTTTTTTCAGAAAATCGTCTTTTATGTGTATGGTATGAAGAATATGATTTTGCACACTGAAAACTCATTTTTGAGTCTTCTATTTATTGCCTTGAAAAACGTCTGGAGGATACACCGTAATGGGCTAGGCCAAATACAGTGTATTGGGGGTTTTTCCCTTGGGTGCGGCACAAAGTTTATAATCACATTGAATATCTACCAAATATTTTCTTATTTCGCTAATTCTCTGAAAGTTATCTTGATGGATACGCGTATAGTAGGAGTCAGATACGCCATCATATTGGGAAGTGAGAAATATGTGTTTTCTTGTGAAATGGTCCCAGGCGCTGTACGCCCATATTCTCTTTTTGTGGATACGAGTATGGTAAGAAATAGTCAAATCTTCCAAATTATCTCTTATTTTAAGCTACAATATATGCGCCTTTTTGCATGTCTTTTACAAATCACTCCTCAATTACTGCAAATAACACTTTTAAGCAATTAAGTACAAATTTATTGAATAATTATATAAAGTGGTTTAGTTTATTTGGGATAAATGATGGTATAAATGTGACGTTATTTGATGTCATCACTCTTACCAGACTTAGCTCTAGTACGCGAATTCACATTATTCAAATAATCAACAACACACATATCATGATTTGCAGAAAACAAACAATCATTACATGTAGAACACACATATTCAGAATTCACATTTAAAACAACATTCTTAGTAATTGCATTACAAACAGAAACACGATTCATGTTATTCAAACTAGACTTAACATTCCTAGGGGTGGTCTCTACTTTTGTATTCTTCTTATTGCATCTTGGTGTTCGTGAAGATCTATTGTTCATTGTAATTTGCTCCTTAGGCTTTTGATCTGCTAGCATCATAGAACTTTTTACTCTTTGTAGAAGGCAAAAAAAGGTCTATTAGGTTTTATTCTATGTGCTTTTACTTGTTTTTGTGTGTTACTTGTTGATGTACTAGTATCTATAAACCTAACTTGCATGGTCTTGTTCATTGGCGTGACAACAACCAATTTCTCACTTTCGATTTAGGAACTAGGGCATGTAGCACTAACATATACTAGCAACTCCTGAATTCGTGTTGTAAACTTACAAGACATTAGTCTCAATAATTATCTGTGATCCCTTTTACCACTTCTACTTCATATAACAAATAAAAACGAAATCGATCAAGAAATATAGATAAAGAAAGTGAGTTGATTTGAGAGAGAGAAAGAGGGAGGATTGAGAGAGAAAATTTGTGAGAGATGAAAATGGAATTTTTATTATGAAACAACTAGCTGTTTCCTAGGTGGAAAAAGTTACTATCTACCCCGACAACAATTAAGTGACGTTAGGGATAATTTAACTAGGCGGAACCCGCGGGCGCCGAGTTTTGCTTAGGATTTAACCCGAAAACATCATACAATATTAGATTATACTATCAGGCCCGATTCCCGATACTTTTTATTACAACGTTAATTAATTGATTGACCGAGAATTAAAAATACATAATGAAACGAAACTTTAATGTTCAACATCAATATTTTGTGGCTAAACAATTCCACTAAGTGAGTTCATTGATGAACACTCCTTCATGTGATCTGAGATTGCTTTTGTCTTAAGCTCCTATGGCTTGGTCTATTCTCTTTGTTATGTTGTTGTAGGCTGTTCCTTCATGCTTTGAGGATTCTTGACTTTGAGCTTCGTCTTTAGTCTTTATCATCTATGTCCGATCTGGATATCTGAGTAATTTGACCAAAACATCTATCATTTACTTTTGCCTCATCTTGAAAAGCTTCATATCAGTAGTTAGCGAAAGTCTTTGTCTTTTAAATCTTGAGCTTTCTGAGATTGTCTATGTAGAATGAGCATGAATATGTGGTAATGAATCGCACTTTGGTTGATTGGTTTTACCGTGCACACCATTTTAACCTGCAGGTTTACGTTAGTGATATTTTTCGATTTTGAAAATCTATCGATCGTTTTACTTGTAAAGGTTTTTGTAACACAATCAGGAGTTTTAAGCTTTTTTCAAATTTCATCAACCGTAATTCATTTTACTGGACACACCATCGATATCCAGTTGTCACAAGTTTTGATTCATATAAAATCTCGCAAGTCACCTACCGAGAGCTTGTTTGAGGTTGACTCAAGTAGGATTTCCATCTTCATTGTGACTACCACTCTGATATTCTGGAAAATATCATAAGGATATTGCGTAGGACTCTTGTTAACAGCTTTGTAACTTGTTGATGTTCAACAAGTGTTTGAAACGGAATGTGTCTCCTAACAGAGGGACATTTTTATTGAATTCTTAGCTCTAGACTAGATTAGTGGATTTTGGTTTTAGTACTCAGAGGTCTATCGAGCAGATCTCGCCACCTAGTTCAATATCAAACGATCTCGGGAGTGAGATTTAATAAGAGTAGGTGTGTATCTCTGTGACAAGTAAGGACAAGTTTTGTAATGAGGAAAACCCGAATGGATGGGAAGGGTTGTGCATTGCATCACTGGGTCCATAATGTCATTTTCAATGTCATCAATCAACATGTGATTCTGACAGCATATGTATTGACCCGGTTTCTACCTTAAGTTATGTGGAGGGCTTCTTTCTTTAGACCCTTTATTCATACATTTCTTTTTCATTCTTCAACGCCTTTAATGCTACTAGGACTTCATTTTAACTAACACCTTGTTGTGATTGTTCAGGGTTAAGCTCAATCTTAGTCGGCATTATTCCTATATTACATTCATCTCTAATCATAATCTATGGACTAGCTATTTCTAAACTTTGGGATTATCCTTGGGTAGATCCTCTTGGTTATGGTTGGATAATAGGATTGATTCTTAAACCTAACCACCTTATGCCTTCAAAAATGTCTCGGAAATTAAGATGTTGTTGGGTAAAGAAATCGGTACGAATTAAAAAACCTTTTTCTGTTCAGCACATTGAGTATATTAGATAATATTTTAAATACATTTTCTCCCCTTATTTTCAAATAATAAACACTTAGTTTTTGATATACCTTGTGATTATTATAATGTCTTGAAAATTTCCTGTGGGAGAAGAAAATATTATTAGCATGAATGGTTTGGAACATTTTGATTATTGTTTTGATTCATAAGAATTATCGATGTTGAATGTATCCAAGTAACATTAAAAAACTTTGTTATTTCGAATCCCACCAAAAAAACAAACTCCCCCTCAAAAATAGGAGCAATTGGAAAAAATTGTTCTGTCTTTTGAAAACATTTTGAGGAGGGTTGAGTGTTTGAAAACACAATTTTGAAAAAAGATTATGAATTGTGATCGAATTAATTCTTGAAAAAATTGTGTTCAACTTTTTGAAAAACCGATGTTAGAGGAATTCTAATTCTAATGGTAAGGTTGAGAGACACCTAAAACGTTACCCACTATCCCTTTTTCTTGAGCTAAAACATTGAATGTCTTGTAAGAACAGCTCTTGGACCGGAACGTTATTTTTCCTCGTTTTTATGTGAGGATAGGTTATAAAACCTTCCTTTATTTGAAGTACGAGTTATGTATGATATTTGACATTTTAAGCCATCCTAGAAATTAGATATGGTCATCGTTTTGATAATATTTTGAACTCTCGCATCGTAAACTTTTCTTTTTCAACCCAGGTCAATGTTTAATCGACATTCTTCTAAAGCACGTCTAATGTTATCGATTCCAAGAGTTGTCGTGAAGAATCTTTTCTGGAAATTTTTTTGTTTTTCGAATTTCTGTATTTTCTTTTTGAAGTTTTTATATTTTTGTATTTTCTTTTTATCAAAAAGATTACCATTGGTGATGGTTTGATGATGATTTCAAGCCAAGTCTCATTTGTCAGAAAACCTCCAGTTCAGCTGGAGTCAACATCATCCATACCAATCCTTTCTGACAAGATCTTAACACCGATCATCAGGAAGGGCTTTCGTCAAAACATGTCAGCTAATTGTTAATTAGTTCTGGACAAAATATTATTTCAAATTTATACCATTTTCCAAATTGTTCCTTTATAAAATGATAAGAGTATGGATGTGCCTTTGTTCTCGAAATGTTGTACGGGTTGCATGAGATTTGCTATGGTGACTGCGAGAGTCGCATGAACTATGGTATTTTGTTGTAGTTGAAGCCATAATCTTGAAGCTGTGCCTATCCACATTTACTTGAAGCACAACTTGCAGATACGCGCCACGTACTCTGCCTATGATGAAGGACAGTGCAGTGCAATTTTGTTTCTTTGACATCAACATTACTAGCTTATAACCAAGGAAACTGTATTCCCTCCAGAAGTGCTTCTTTTCTGTGTATCACAGGCATACGGATGATAACGTCTGAAACATGCTGTTAGTTCAAAGCCAGATTCCTTTGGTTACCTTAGTCCTTTGTTAATGTTTACTACTTTAGGTTTTTAAAGATTCTTTTAACCTCCTAGAGGTGCTTTTGTGTTGGTTCGTGCTTATAACGTGTACAATAGCATAATGGCTTGCACTAAGTTGGTCTTCTAGATGTATAAGTACATGAGTGACCCGATTTTACTATGATAATAGATTGGTTACGGGTTCTCCACTTAAATCTACATCTAGTTAGGGTTTTGTTAGCCAAATGGATGTTCCAATGGAGTGATCTATTGTCCATAATTATGTCTATTTTTTTTGAATTTCTTACAAACGTTCTTGGCCTGATTGATAAAAAACCTTTTGCGGGGACTAGTGGATTGATGTCTAAAAAGAATTTCATCTCCCCCAATTAAGGACTTTAAATTACTTTGCATTTAAACTTATTCAAATCTTTTTGAATATTTAGGGTTGGTAGGTACCACAAAACATTATGCAATTCAAACGTAATTCTGCACAAGTAAAATATCTCCCCGTATTTTATCTTGACATAATCGTTGGGATAATTGTACCTTTAGTATTAAAGCCTTTGGGACATCAGAAAGTTGAGAGTTCATCATATCCCATGCTCTTGGAGCATTGCTTTAATCCATACAAAGCTTTCCCTCAAAAGGTAGTACATTTTTCTGGATGTCATCTAGATCTAACAAACCCTTATAGCTGAGCAAACATTTAACTCCTCCTTTTAGTGGACCCATTAAGGACAAATGCCGTTTTCTCGTCCTTCCGAAAGATTGGAATAGGACTTATGTGCTGCATGGGAAACGAAAATCCGAAACTGCCATTCTAAGCGAGTAACTGGCTTTGCAAATGATTCTTGGAAATCAATACCTCTTTCCTGAGCATTTTTAAACCTTTAGCTAAACAAACGTAAGGCTTTGTTGCGAATCTACAGTTTGATCTTCATCCTTCTTGTTCTTCATAAAACCCACTTTACTGGCTTTATAATCTCTTGCCAATTGGTTTGTCGTCTAGTTCCCAGACTTTTAGTCTATCGAACTGGATGATGTTTACCTGCATCTGCTTCGATCCATGCATGAATTAGCCATTCCCTCCTTAATGTTTTCGGTTCTACAATATCACCCGTGAGCCGCGATAAAACATATTACAGGGATCGGTGGCAAGCTGTCCGTCTTTTAGAACTGGCATGTTAGATTTTCCATAGAACTTGTTACTATTGGATGATCTCTGGTCATCGGGTAATCATGGACTTTGTGGTTGAATGATAATGCACATCAGGTATTATCAATGTTATTGCGTGAGGCAAGGTCACCAATTTCTTGTACCGTGTTGTATAAAAAAGGATTGTTAAATCTACTTTCTTTGAAAAAATGCATGTGCTATTCGGTGCTTGATTTCATTGTGTTGTCCTCAGCATGACCGTTGTGCTGGTCTTGTCAATATTCTTCAAGTAAAGGACATGTGAGAAAAAATTCCAAACCCTTGTTGTGACGAATCTGTTCTTTTTATGCTGTTGGATACAACAATTCTTGTCTTGGGTTGTACGGGGTCTGAATTGGTCATAATTGACGCCTTTTATCCTTGAGGATCGAGGCCTGAGAGACAATTTTTCAATAGACATCCTTGTCGCTTAGTGTGTGCTGAGGTTGGATCTATTGTGATCAGACATAATTTCTTTGATTTACGTCAATCTTGTTACTAATGGGATCTCAACTTTTTTAAGTGTGTTCTATTGTTGTAAATCACGAATAATCCCTTCGACTGAGTGAATATACCACCATGGACACATGGATCCCCTTTTTCTTTCTTCTTATCCAACTTTCCCCATTCTCTTGGTTAACGTAACAAATGCAACCAAATATGTGAAGTTGTTTTATTGAAGGTTTCCTGTACATAAATTATGTGAATACACCGTCTTTCCTTGAGTCAATATTGATGATTGTCTGTTCTGAAGTATAGCATTAGGTTGGCACAATGCTTCAGCCCAAAATGATTAATGGAAAGCTTACGAAGCTGAGAGTATTGTTTGAGCTGCTTCAACAAGAGTGCGGTTCGTTTTCCGCTTTCGACAGCGACGTTCTGTTTAGGCTATTCGAGGAGTGGAAGTCTGTTGTTAATGCCTTTCTTTTGGAAAATAAGCATGGAGTAATCTTGATTCAAGAACTCTGTGCCTCCTGTCAGTATGGAACACAATTAACTTGAGCTTGAAGAGTGCTTTGAATCATCATGATAAAGGTCTTTGAGAAATTATGGTAGTTTCATCCTTGGATCATAGAAATAGAGTCCAAAGTTTATCTTGATTAGTCCATCAACAATCACCAGAATTATTTTTCCCCATTTAGGATTGCACACCGATTGGAACACAAGTCCTGTGAAGCAAATTCAGCCTTTCATTTGGAACTATGGAACAACTTTTGATGTGTAAATGAGCTTTCTTTTTGCTTTTCATCATATCACAAGTCAGATCACAAAGTTGATCATCTGACATATTTCAACTTAGGTATGCCTGTCACAACAAACTTTCTTTGAGAGTAACGTTATGTAAATCGAAGTTAAGTTGAGGAAATTCTTTGATGCCATATCCTTGCTTGAGTTTGGGTGAACGCTTTAGCCATGAAACAGTTTGGAGTTGATGAAGTTGTGTTCTTAAAGAGATTTTGGGTTGAGATCGGATCCGATTACCGTTAGTAAAATTGTTTCCTGATGATCTCTCATAAAAACAAGTAGTTTTCCTGAGTGATTGATGGGAAAGCAACTCCAATCCGCATCACAGAATTGACCAACCGAGGGAAAAAGATTGTCATTGAGGCCTTTGACGTATTAAACCGTTTGATAGTGACATTTCCTGAATTCAGAATCTAATATACCAATGAATTGGAAGCATAATTGATCATTTCCAATACGAACGGAACCCAGAAAATTTCTCCACAAATTTACACAAACAGCTTGAGTTCGCCGGGGGGCCCATAAATTGTGCTTTGTGCATTCCAGAAGTCAAACAAATGAATAGGTTGAGTTGTACCAATCTGCAATGAGAATTAGAGGACGATGGAAAATTGGACAAATTGGAATCCTAAGGATTTGTTATCTTCAAGGATTTGTAATCTTGAGTAGATGTCTATAGCTGGGCGGAATATACTTGTTGGTATACATCCTCTTTCCTGATATTTAGGTATCCATATCTTTTTGGTCCAAGAGGTTTTTGTGTCCATTTTTTCCTGATGGACATCTCTTTAGCTATCCACCATTTCCATTCGGATTTGTATTCTCCATTATAACTCCTTATGGGAACTCTTGGATTTTAATTACGTGGGCTATATGATGCAAACATAGTATTTCTTATGGGGTGTTTGCAACTGATTGGTTTCGCTTTTCTCTTGTGTTTACTAGCACTAATAGCGCACTACATTTGGCTTTCTTAGTTCTAGCATTCACGTCTTTTAAGTATTAGAAACCAACAGGCAACATGATTATAATTAAACATACATTTTCCACATTTAGGTCACAACAGATTTCACTTGAAGTTCTGGAAATTGGGACAATGTCATTACCGCAGTTACAGACTTTTATTTTCTTAGAAATACTAGAAATTATAATGATGGTCTTCTACTTCTGCTTTTTCAACTTCACTTGACTATTGTTTGGCACGACCTTATCTTAACTTGTAGCATTAAGCTCTGTGGTCTGCTAACTCCACTAAGTAGTGATGATTTATCTGAGATTTAGAACAACGTGAGGATTAGTATTCCTAGAAGCATGAGGCAACTACGGTTCTCTGTTTTGTGTTGTGGTAGTGGCAATTCTATTACATTCCCGGTTTAAAAGCCATTAAGAGTGTATTTTGCTTTTTTATCTATTTTGGTCCCCCCCCCCCCCCCCCCTTTAGGCAAATTTCTGTTGAGTGACTGGTTTGGAAACAAACCATCTGACACATTAGTTTTTGTATAACCGATTGTTTCGTTTGGGAAAACTTATCATTTCATGGAGAATTTGAAAAAGGAGTCGGTTTTCCTAAAACTTATGGTTTTGGAATCCGTTGAGCATTTTGGTTGTCGACAAAACAGATGGTTATCAAATCTGTCTATAGTTTCTCAAGATTTTCCTTAGCATTTATAAATGATTTCTTTAAAATCACTGATGGCTATGTTCTTGTCTTGCATTTGAGCTTTCAAATCCTGTATTTCATGATATTGTTCACGTTCTTTTCGAAATACATTTGATCCGTTTTCTTTGCAAACTGAGTTGTTTTTCATTTGTTCTACACTTGTTTTGTTAAGCAAGTTCAATGAGAAATTGAGTGGTTTTCAAGTTTAGCAAAAACTCTTCAAAAAAGCTTATATGAACTTCTTTGTTAACAGATTCAGTTGGTTTCGAAGCTTTTGTGCCAAGGACATTCACATTCTTTGACTTTATGAAGATACAAGCATTGTAATTCAGCATAAGCATTTAAATTAGACAGAGAATGCAAATATGAACATGTAACATCTTTAGACACACACTCTTCGAGAAGTAGATCATATATGTTTGAAAAATCAGCCTTTTTGATTCAAGTTCGTCAACCTCTTTTTCAAGGGATTTAACGTACTCATAATCTTCATGCATTTCTGTTTTAAGTTCATGTTCAAAAACAAAAATCTACTATTTTGAGTTTTTATGGACAGGGGGAATTAATAAGGTTTTTAACAAAAATCTTCCATATCTTTAGTAGTTGGCTCTCAAAAATAATCACTGTAGTTTTTAAACCAAGCTTGATCAACAATTTCTCTAAATTGATTAATATGTTAAATGTCATGTCGTTAAAAACTTGTCTACTTTTACTAATGGATTTCGAAATGGGTAGAAAGGCAACGTTTTTAGCAATGTTTGGTTTTGTTCTAACAAACGGTTTTCTCCACATTGTCTTCCTAACTTCTTTTGCGCGTTCCAACTGATAAAGAGACTCGTGTGAGGGTGCTCTTGAAAAATTTCATTAAGACTATTTTGTTTGTGTAATCATATGGTTTGGACATTAATCTTTCATCTCAATTTTGGATCTAATTCTTCATTTTGCCAAGAGTCTATGGGTCTCTTCCTCTATTTGGGGGCCAAAATTGTTTGCAAAGATCAGAAGTATCAATGGGCTCTCGTACAAATTGGGCTTCTAGATTGAGGCTTTCTTGAGGTACCCTTGGATTGAGCTAAGGTTGGTTCTACATTTATGTCGTGATTTAGGTGCTTATCATATGAATGGTCTGAATTGACTGATCACGAGGTGTAAACAATTTCATTTAAATAAACTTTAATTGTTTGTCCATTTCAATCATCTTGTCATATTTTTTCCTTCCTTAACTTTAAATCACTCCAAAATGGTCCCTTACCTTTTTCTTTGAGTTGACCTTAAAATTGTGGACTTTGCTCTAAAAAGAACTCCTATTTACTAAACCTCATCGTGTTTTTGATTCGACAACCTGAAAATTTCAATAGCTTTAGTTTTTAAACCCTTCTTTTATGTCAATTGTCTTTACGAGCTATATAGTCTAGAGTTTCTTTAACTTTGTTTGAAGTACGTCACTAATCAATCGTTCCGGTCATTAAAAGGCTATGTACTTTCACTCAAGTCATTTGTTTGTTCTGAAGTGCAAGATGGGGACAACTATCCCGACTACTAGTAGCCTCCCTCAGAGCCCTACTAGTCTCATCAAAGGTTAGTTTTTGCACTCCTCTTGTTCTTGAGTCAATGATGCGATTTTGCTTTCTTTAATTGCTTCTAAAAATCATTTTGTTTTCCTTAGTATCAAGTGTTTAATTTTGCAATTTAATTAGCAATAGCGCAACACGCTCATTAAGCACATTCTGCAGTATTATTTCCCGATTGTTGTCGTTATTGGCCAAACACTTTATTTTCATCATTGATTTGTACTGTTCCATTAGGCTGTTCGTTGAACTGGATTCTTCCTGGTAAAGACCTCCTGAATCTTTGCCAAGAAATGTATTTGCTTCAATTCTTGTTTTAAATCTCTTCATCATGTGTCTGCTAGCTATCTGATTGCTCAGCTTTGCAGGGGAACAAGTGTTCAGATTGTTTGCACATATCATCTTTCTTGTGATAAGAGTAGTCTTTAAACAACGTTTTGGATTCCTGCATTTCCTTTGATTGAGGTCAAATCCTTTGTAATTAAAGCCACTGTATCCCATTCTCGTTGCACTACCAGACTGCCTACAGTTTCCCTAGCCCCAAACAACTAAAATTGTTCATTGTCCTTTGATTCCCAAACGGACCTGACTGATTGTCGTATGTTATACTTGGTGTTTTTTTTATTTGGTATCTTCAGTCTTGTTCCTGGGATTTGAAGGATGTTCGATGGTTGGTGTTGGTAGGTTTGTAGAGCATTTTGAATTTACTTTGCTAGGTCTACGTGCCATAATTCTTTTGCATTTTCCTTTTCCTTTGAGCTTGTTCAAGGATCACTGTCTTACTTCAGATACTGACGCAAGATTGAGGTGTAAATGGTTTTGGCGATATCTTTGCCTTTTGTGTCTGGTAGATGCACTTGGTCTTGTTAGAAGATGATGTTGCATTATGATTCTTTGAGGTTTTAGTGGCTTGATAGTAATTATACTGCATATGGTTGAGCTACTCCAAGAAGTGCTAATTGGATTTGCACTTTTGGCGTTCTTCTCAGCACTGGATAATCATTGACTTCATTTGACTACTGCATCAGAATAGTCAAAAAGTATGTGATATTGAGATGGTGGTCTATTTCTTTGATTGTTTGACCCACAGCACATATTCTTGAACATTCTTGTTGAAGTGGTTGAAGAAAGTTGAACGTTCACTTGCATTGTAGTAACTTGCTAAGTTGTTCATTGTCAATCTAATCATCCAGTGTATAAAACCGTGAGTATTCGACTCTCCATTGACTCTCCATCACGAGAAGTAAACTTCCCAAAATTCTAGAAACAGATTGGTCTTTCACATTTGTATGTTCAATGATCCCCCTGTGGTAGCTTTCAATGGCTATCCAATTTCATTCACTGTTTTTACAAGCTTCTACAGTGGAAGAGATTGCATCTCCAATACCTGTTTATAAAGCAAGGAAAATTGCTTCGTTTTCAGAAGAAAGTGTCTTTGTTCTCTGGAGTCATGTTCAAAATTGTTTCATTCTGTTGTAGGATGTTGTATTGCAGGATTACCTTCCGATGCTTGCAACAATTGAACTTAGTTAAGTAGATGGCACGTATGGGACCAGTTTGTATGCTTTTTCTTCAGTCCCTCACCAATTTGGTTTCGTGTCAATGTTACCGGAGAATAACGTGATCTCCATTGTGATATCATCCTGGTCCAAAGCATTGGTGGACGATCTTTTTGAAACCACGCTGCCATGTATTGTTGTGCATTTGGACTATATGATGAGGATGTATTGACTGGAGTAGTCATGATGAAGAAATGGTATGAATTATGAAGTGCGAAGTTGTGGATCTTAAGTGGATATGATGTGGATTGCAGTTGTGTTTTGAATGCAATTCACTGTTCCACGGGGATTCTTAGACGTTATGATTAAAACCGATAAGTGAATTAACGGGATTTTACAAATCAAAGGACAAAACCGTTTAATGAATTAATGTATTGATGTTTAATGTGTTGTTTGTTGAATGATTAGTCCTTTATAAGTCCTTTGTTTGCTTGTTTTGATTTGTTGTGTTTTGTTATGATTAGACAATGATTAATAGATTCCCAAATTCGGTCAAATACCACCTGATGCGCGGATCTACCTTCGTGGTAAGGTCGAAATTTTTTTCCGGGAAATTAGGTTTTCAAAACAATGGTTTTCAATGGACAAAACGCCTATAGGCCAGTGTCTTAAGTCAAAAACTCAGTGAGGCAAAACACAATGTATCAAAAGGCAACCTTGAGACAAAAAACCGCAAGGATTTGTTTTTAGTTTTGGGCAGCATAACAGTTTGATTTGCTATATAACTGGTCTTCAATGAAGGCAAAGCATTTCAATAAGCAAAACGCTAATGACCAAAACGCAATGACAAAACGCAGTGATCAAACGCAGTCTTTCAATAAGACAAAATGCATTCGAACCAAACGGCAAGTCTTCAATAATCAAAGCATTGACCAAAATAATGCAGTGACCAAAATGCAGTGACCAAAACGTGTCTTCAATAATCAAACACACTGACCAAAACCGCAGAGTGAACCAAAAACGCAATGACCTAAAACGCGATCTTAATAATCAAACAACAAAATGACCAAAACGCAGTCTTCAATATCAAAAAGCAATGACCAAAACGGGAATTGACCAAAAACGCAGTCTTCAATAATCATAACACAATGACCAAAAACGCAAGTCCTTGAGGCAAAACGCAATCACAAGAACCACCCCTCAGTGAGTCAAAACGGCAGCCAAGAAAAAAAATTAATCAACCCATTTTGAAAGCCACGAAATATGATGTTAAAACTACTTTGTAATGATGCAAGGGATAGTTCTAAGCCGAAAAGTACAAATTCTTTAACACATCTAACCTCAAACAAAAGATCATACTTTGATTTTTTTTTTGCTTTATTTTGAAAAACCAAGACGAGATTTTAGATTCTTTTTAAACCGCAAAATTGGGAATCCACGGAATCCACCCTTAAAAGCTCTGGTACAATTGGTAGGCATCCCTTATACACCACTTCACTTTCATATAACAATCCACGAACTCGATCAAGAAAATAGAAAAAGAACGTGAGTTGATTTAGAGAGAGTTGAGAGAGAAAATTAGAGAAAGAAGAAAATGGAATTTTTATTAATGAAACAACTAGCTTTTCCTAGGTGGAAAAGTTACTTATATACCCTGACACATTAAGTGACGTTTAGGAATATTTTGACTGGACCGGGGCTCGGGTTTTTGCCTTGGGATTAAACACGAAAATATTCAAATATTAGATTAACTATCGAGCCACTGATTCCCCAATACTTTCCTATTACAAACGTTAACTAATTGATTGATACGACGAGGGACTTCCTTAAATACATAATGAACGAACTTACATGTTCGACTCAATATTTTGAGGCTACATTATATAAAAAATTTATAAGTTCTAGCTTCGTTCTACATTTTCTCTCAAAAATGTGTGTCTGATGTTATTTCGTTTATTTAAGGTAATCTACATATGCTTCCCTGTTTTTCCTAAGTTTAGGAGAAAGTGGTGGAAAATCTAATTTGAACATCCTTGCGGCAATCACAGTTAAATTATTGACTGGTGTAGTACAATCAGACACACTTTTCCTTTCAAATTTGCAATCTGATTGTTGTGTTTTTCTTTTGTAACTGAGCTTTCAATTCATTTATTTCAAGAAATCCTAAATTCAGGAGCAGTCCTAAAATATTACATTGGTCTATCATTTTGAAAACTTTCTTTACTTTGTTGTACTTTTATTCAAGAGAAATACACTGTTTTTCAAGTCTTGAAAATCTGTTTGAAAGTTCATTATAAAAAGCTTTTTCAACCATATGATTCTTTTTTGAAAGCTCAACCTCAAGTTCCAAACACTTACTATACTCATCAATATAGCTCTTTTCCATTTATCAACATTTTTAAACAAGTTATCATAAGAATGCTATAGCATTTACAATTCAATATCTTGAGAATAATTTGTTCTATACAATCGATACATTTTTTATTAAAAGCTCTTTCTTTTGGTATCTCAAAAGTCATATCTATCAACAGAACTTAATTCCCACCTTGGTTTCCATTTATTAAAAAAATTGCTTTCATTTCATTACCTCTTTATAAAGACCTAATTCAAATGACAAAGGACTTTTCTTAGAGATTTGACAAAATGGAATCACGCTGTTTTTGAAAGCCCTTAATATGTTCATTTTGCCTCAGTAATTTGGTTTTCTAACCTTTAATCACATTTGTTTTAAATTTTCAAAGTATGACTTTTTTCTTTCAAACGATTTTGTTAAAATTGTCAAGATGACTTTTTGCTTTCAAAAGATTTTGTTTGACCATACTAGTTGATGGAAGTTGATGAGGAAGGTCATTTTGAACTGGTTTTGGTTGAATCAGTGGTTGTTCAGAAATTGTTTTTTAGATTGGTAACCAAAGGCATTGTTCTGTGACGGTTGTTTTTAGGAAAATATTGGTCTTTACAATTTATTCTGTGAATCAAACATCAATTGGGGTGTAGATTTTTTCACTTTTCTCTTTTCACAATCTGATCATTTTATTTATCCTTTCTTTTAGCCTAGTTGTTTCAGCTAAATCTAAAGTTTCTTCAGAATCAATTACTCAAATTGGAGCATGTTTTTCAGTTAAGACACTACCACAATACAACAGATTGTTTTTGCTGAGCTTGCGTAAGATACAGGGGATTTTGATAACAAAGTGTTGTTTTGTGATTTTCATCATAAAAAACTTAAGGTTTCGTTAACATATGCATCGTTTGCACAATATGACCTTGTTTGTAAACAATGTTTTCAAGAGCTTTCTTTTTCTTTTCTAAATCAACAAATTCTTCAATGTATTTATCTTGTTTTTCTTTAGTTTCTTTTTTCAAAACTGCAACTGTTGTTGACAAATTCTTGTGACTTTCAAAATTTGCAGAAAGTTGCAATTTTAACGTTTGAATTTGTTTTTGAAAATCGACAACCTTTGCATTTCGATCAATGATTATACCTCCCATTTGAGAATCAATATACTTTTCTCGGTCATTTAAATCAAATTTATGTCTCTCTTTAAAAAATTTGACCATTTCCTTATATCGTTCAAGCTCAATGGTTAATGATTCATTTACAGTCTTATTCTCCTGATTAACCACATTGCATTTTGCAACTTGATAAGGCATTTCCTCTATTATAGACATTCTCACTGCATCTTGTTGTTCAGAAAAAGTAGTATCTTGAACACCTTCATTTTTGTTTTCTTTCTCATATTGATCATAAGAAATAACATTGATGTCACTTGTAATGTCAATATTTAAATCGTCAACAAATGTTAGGTTGTTCAGAATGCTGCGATTTTCTGGGACAATTGATCAATCACCATTTTTTAATCTTGATAAGTATCGTAATTTGTACCCTTAGAGAGTACATTGGGAATTATAAGCAGGAGAGTTTCTGGCCATTGAGGACTGCACTGTCTGATGGTGCTTCATACATAGTCTGAGGTCGAAATTGGCATCAAGATCATCAGTCTGAAGATGCAGTAGGTTGGGCTGTGTTTCGAGTGGTTAGGCTTTAATCCAAGTCTGTCCCCTGTATCTACTAATAATGTTAGTTGTTCTATCATAAAAATAACCCTACTTCTGAAGCTTAAGCTAGAAGCATCTTTTCCCTAAACATTTCTAAATTCTTTGGACTCTTTTGGTTGAGTACACTGTTTGTAATATGGTCCTTTACCTTTAAAATTGTAACATCGAAATGACCTTTAGTTGATTTGCTTATAGTAGTTTCCCATAATTCTTGTTACCCATGTTCCTTAAGTAGCTAATACCTTTTTGCTATACTACTGTATAACCTTGGAATCTGTCAACCCCTTGCACATATCTACACTGTTACATGCCTCGTCTTATTACGTGCCTTGGTTTCATGGGTTGATGAGTTGGAGTTGATTGTTTGGTAGCTTAGGTATCATTAAGGCAATGCAGTGATGCTGAATGCCATAGCTTTGTTAAGACTGGAACATTAGGATTATCAGTCTACCCTTGATACGTTTATTTAATTCTCTCCTCAATATAAATCTTAAATATGAAGAAATGATGGTACAACAAGACCTGTAATCAAGTTGTAGAAATATTGATGGTGATTGTTGATGAATAGTTGGTGCTTGATATGATTGTTGATGAACCACTAGTGCTTGATAAACAACTAGTATATAGTATGATTGCTGATGAACTGGTGCTTTACATGGTTGTGGTTATGGAAGAGATGTGTAGAATTGTTGTTGTTGAGGAATTGCTAAAGACTGTTGTTGGACTAAAGTGGGATTTGTACTAGGTTGGAGGATTTTTGTAAAATGAAGGTGAGTTGTATGTGTTAGCAACCCAAGCAAGAGGATTTGGAAATATTTGACTGATCATACGAACTTCATTAGCATGGACTTCATGTTGCCTTAGATACGCATATAGCTGATTAAAGCTTGAATTATGCATATCCTTTGTTAACTTGACATCTGTAACAAACCAACTCCATTCAGGTTGAAGGTTATTCACAAACTTTGTATTAACTTAAAGTTTCTACATTGCCATCCCAATCATGTTCATGTTATTAATCAACTTAGAAAATCGTAAGTAATACGAGTGAATGGTTTCTCCCTTCTCAAATGTGAATCGATCAAACTCATTATACAACTTTGATTATCGTTCTTGCAGTAAGAGTTCTAAACCTTCGATAAGAAATTTAACTATATCCCATATCTCCTTAAAAACTGTGTGATGTTTCACAAGAGTGTAAACATCCGGTAGTAAACCCTGAAGAACGATGTTAGTTGCTCTTATGTCATAGGCTTCATGTATCTTCTCTGCTTCAGTGAGATCATCTATAGTTCTAACTCTTGTCGAAGCTGGTGTCGTTGGAGTGGCTGGGATATCAATCGTTCCAAATTAAAATGGCCCATTTTGGAATAAGTTAAGCAAATGTTTCCCATGTTCCTTACCTCGTATGTAAAGAAGCATACGACTTTTCCATGAATCGTACTGACTCCTCTCGAGCATAGGAGGGCGGTTAGCAGCTCCCACAGAAATAACATTCTCAGCCATAGTAGACATGGTTGATATAATGAACTGATTGATGTGTAAAATGATATTACAAATTTTTTTAATGATTAGTGAGAGTTGTGTTATTGTGTTGTTATTTTAAGTGTTTTTGAGTTGTCTTTGTTGTAATTTAAGTCTTTGAATTTGTTAAAAGAAATCTGGTCAAATCGTCTAATGAATATGATCAAATTGCCATATGTTTGAAATCAAATCGCCTTAGATGAAAGACCAAATCGCTTGATGATTGATGATCAAATCGCATGATAAAGTTAATCAAATCGCCTGAATTAAATAAGTCAAATCACGAGATTTACTGAGTCAAACCGCTTGAATGTTGAGCTCAAACCACGTGGATTGCTTAGTCAAATTGCCTGATATAAAGACTGAAACCGCGTGAAACAATTGATCAAATCGCCTGTTTCTAAATGATCAAACCGCCTGAATTGCTAAGTCAAATCGCGTGATACTTTACTCAAACCGCTTGACAACTTAATCAAATCGCCTGATATAAAGACTCAATCGCAGAACTATTTTACTCAATCGCCTGATTTACTAGAATTAAAACCGCTACTAAAACATACTCTAATTACGTGTACTACTTGATAAATCGCGAGTTCAAAGATAAATCACCTTATTAACCTGATCAAAATCGCGTCATTACAAAAAATGCCAAAACGAGTTCAAAACACATAAACACCTAAAAAAACCTTACTTTTTAACGTTTTACTTGAAATTTTTTTGCACAAACTTATGGTATTCCTAAGCTATATCTACATAAAAAAACAATAAATTTTAATAATTTATTTACCTTTAAATTCTTTGTTTTTCGTTATTTCGAGTATTTGGGCCTAATAAATACTAGTTTCTATAATTTTTGGAAGTAAAAACAGCACAAACTTCATCTTATATTCAATCCCATGGAGACTGATACCAATGTAGTAGGAATAGATATCATTCACACACAAAGAGGATTTAACTAGATCTAGAGAGAGATGGTTTAGCTTTTCTAGAGTAGAGATAAAAAGAGTATATGTGATATGCTAACATTGATAACCAACACCTCTCCATGGTGGTGAGGCGTATTTATATACTATGTGTTCAGTCACCAATGGATAGTCTGTAGGTTGACTGGTCTTAGATTACTAACCTATTACGACCATTTTATAATACGAGTATGAACTATATATTTAGGTAGTGCCAAGTTCTTTCTTGAGTTCTAACTGTTGTGTTGGTTGTTAGAAGTGATGTTGTACGGTTGTTCGTTAATGACTTCAACAGGAAGATTTTTTACAACTCATAGGCAGTGTACCTATCATTGTAGTGTCGTATATGCAAAAAGAATCAAGGTTTGTTATTGTTCTCTAAGGGATTGGTTGGGAGGCTCGAACAGTGCTTAACCGGATCTTACGGGATTGAAAGGAGATTATTTTTGTATTTTTATATTTTATAGAAAGCAGGTAAAATCATGGGTTTGAGAGGTTGGTTTATTAACTAATTAATAAACTAAATATATTTATATATAATACGATGATCAAACTTTATGATAAGTAGTGTATTTACTTACATGCATTATCATTAGATTGTTCTCCTAATCCTGTTGCCTTGTCACATCGTGATGAATCTATGTAGTATTTTTTTTTTTTTTTTTTTTTTTTTTTTTTTTTTCCTAAGTCATGAACGAATTACACGATCCCGCCGTCTATTTAATATTCCTTTAAGGCAACGCACAAGTAAGGTAGTATGAAGACTATTACAAGGCCCTTAAGAGTATATTAAATTCAATTGAAATATCTTAAGAGGGATCAACCATATTAGGGGTAAGGTAGTATGAAGACTGTTACCGTTGGTATCCTTTCTACACTTATGGCTAGTTTTCTAAAGTCTAACGCGTACATTCATCACAAGAAGCAACAGTAAAAGGATCTACAATCCAACTTTCATACAATCAAAAGTAAATACAAGGGAGTGTTTAGCCTATGATGCGGTCGTCGTAGGACTTCTACACGAAGTTTTACAACTTCCTAGGCAGAGCACCTAATCGTTGTAGTAGTAGTATAGGCAAGACTCGGGGGTTGTTATCGTTTACTCAGGGAATAGGTTGGGAAGGCTTAATCACGGTCTAATAGAATTCTAAGGGTTTAGAGAAGATTATTTTTGTATTTTCATGTTTTATGGAAAGCAAGTAAATCATATATTTGAGAGGTTGGTTGGTTTTTAACGATTTAAACTAAATATTATCATCATAAATTCTGGCTGCTAAACAATTACCTTTAAAAGGATGTGTTTATTTAATAATGTATTACTCACTAGTTGCTTCTTCTTGTGTTGTTGCTTTTGTCTCACTTGGGATGCGATCTATGTAATATATTCTCCTAAGTCATGAATCGAATTACACGAAATACCTTCCGTCTATTTAATATTCCGTTAAGGCAACGACAAAGTAGGTAGTATGAAGACTCACTACAAGGCCCCTAAGTGTATATTAAATACAATGTGAAAATATATATTAAGAGTGGATCAACCATATAAGGGGGAAGTAGTATTGAAGACTGTTACCTGATGGGATCCTTTTCTACCAATCATGTTTTCCTAGACATATCAACAGCGTTACCTAGACAAAAGCTAGTTTTTTATGACTAACATGACATTATCCTTCAAAGAATGCAACACCACTCTTTAAGATTCTATATCTAGGTTTCATACAATCATAAATAAACACAATAGGAGGTTTAGCCAAACATGTTATAGATAAAGTAAGAACAGATTAGAACTAGGGTTTTTAGGCCCTAAAATCATCCCTAACAGCTGCAAAACAAACTAGGGTTCGTACCCTCTTTTTATTCTAAAGTTACATACACAAAACCTTAAAATCATATTTGTGTTTAAAGGAAAATCGCTGCGACGGCATCACGTTTTAATCGTGATGCCGTCGTGATAAGAATATTCTAGATAATGGGCTGGATCATGCGGGCTCACGCCGTCGTAATATCTTGTGACGCCGTCGTGGTAGGATTTCTAATGGCGTCACGTGTAATCTGTGACGCCGTCTCTAGCTTCTGAGGAGAAATTCTTGAGCAACGTTAGTGTAGGTCTGTAGTCTCGTCTGTTTCTTCTCCAAATGAGCCCAAGTCATGTGTATTTCCCCCAAATGCCTTCCAAATGCTAAATACCTGAAAAGGAACGATTAAGTACCTATTTTGGGCATAAATGCATGATTTAGGGGGTTAAACGACCATGAAAAAGTGTATAAAATGTCACCTCATCAAATACCCCTACACTTAGGATTTGCTTGTCCTCAAGCAAATGGGCTTTTCTACCTAGACAATAGCAATATGAGGGTCATTTTACCTACTCTTTAAAAGTATTTTACAACATAACCTTCTAGACCTTGTAATTAAAAGCACAAAAAGTATATACTAGCACCTCACATAAGTGTTTGGGGATTCTCTCTTTCACTCAGTTGTATAATAAATTATAACATATGGGGGAAACGTAAAATCAACACTCATTACCCGTGATAGCATATAAATTACCATAGGCTTGGTAAATGATCAAACCTCCACTGCTAGATGCAAGTATTATTCATTGCTATCTAAGAGGTCTTTTAAAGGGTTGTGAGGTGTAGGTGTAAGATAACATATAATTGAAACGAAAACAGATGGGATACATTTGGGTGGCTTTGGGTAAATTTGGAGTGGAAAGGTTAGCTAATTATTTACACGAATACTTTTTGGTTTGGTTGCTAAGCCAAGACTCAGACGAAGATATACAAACTCTACACCAACCGAATCAATCTCTTCTTGTTCTTTCATATATTTTTTTTTGTATAACATACATACATCCTTGGGTTTATAATGCGTACCCCTACACTTGAGCTTTTACATGCTTGGTATTTACAATCTAACTAATGACCCGATTTGAGGTGGATCAAAATAACATGGAGATCATTTGACAAACATATGGGGGTATTGACTTAACTTTTCTTCCCAATTTGTAACACCCCCAAATTGGGTCGCAGTGCAATAAGGGTCTAGGACGTGTTACTTCTCAGATCAGAATAAAC
This sequence comes from Tanacetum coccineum, assembly GCA_026074375.1. Taxonomy (NCBI): domain Eukaryota; kingdom Viridiplantae; phylum Streptophyta; class Magnoliopsida; order Asterales; family Asteraceae; genus Tanacetum; species Tanacetum coccineum. The sequence goes on along the minus strand of BQNB010009396.1, from coordinate 57,269 downwards.
TCAAGATAATCTAAGAACGACCTTAAAAAGTCTTTTAAAAACTGATACATTGGATTTTAATATAGTATGTGTAGAAGCCCGAGCCTTTGCTTGTTTACTGGTTAGTATTGCAAAGATTTCAGCCCATAACATAAATAATACAAAATGTAATGTGACTAATCGTATAATGAATGACTTCAACATAAACCACCAATGTATCCTTCGCACCTCGTGCTTAATGACCTCCTGAAAACATTGAATTTAAAACGTTCAACATAAAGTTGGTGAATTTCATAGGTTTATGTAAATGTATATGCAGGATCGCAAGACTTTCCCTGTGATAATGCAACAGATGCAGACATCACAAAATGTAATTACATTTTCCTAAGCTTATGACACCGAAAGCTCAACATAAATGAATACAATATATATAATAAGCCTAACTTTGCCCCGTTGATGATGTTCAACCCGTAACATCCAAAATCGACATGATATACGTTTTGTTTACAGTGTTTAGCTTAGTCACCCGAAACGGTTTTATTAGGTCAATCCCTAACTAGAATCTATTCTATAAATCATTTGCGCTATCTTTCCAGTAATTGACAGTTCATGATTCTGGGCATAGTGGGATGTTTCGCTTACTTAGGCAAACTAATCATGATAAAATGTACACTTGCGTCCATTTGTTAAATCATGCAGGATGTTTTCACCCAAAAACTTGTAAAATATAATTGTAAATACATGGGGCTATGATACCTCACTTAGGAAGGAAATGGATAATAAACATATTCACCAATGGAAAACGCGTCACGCTAACGCCCGAATGCAACCTAGTTAATATAGGTCGAATCAGTATTCAAGTACGTTGTCTAACAACAACCATATATAATCCTATATAGTTATCATCGTACTATCGTTCGGGGGTATCTTAATTAAGTGGTCATTGGACTGACGTACGAGGAAGTCTAGGACACTTTATTAAATCGTAAATCCTAACAACTCGTAATACGCCCTCCGAAGAAGCACTCAATTATGAAATTCCCTTGTTAATATAGCACTTTGATAACTAATACATATATATTTCTATATAGCTATATCACCATCTAATTGTTTAAGTGAAATCTTATTTATAAAGTAAAAACGTTTATAATTACGCCTTTAGCAAAAATGACATAACTTTGTCGTTTTAAGTCCGTTTCTCGCGTTTCTTACGCCCACGCTTTCGTATTAAGACGAGTGATCATAAAATCACATTTTTAGGTTTTTGAGATTATGTGATGAATAGTGTTTTTACTGTTCATAACAGCTATAAAATCGTTTTTATACTTTTAATTAACGTAAAACCCGTTTTAGTCGTATCTTATTCGTTATAGCTCTGTTTTTAGCGATTCTTTCAAAGACGTTCTCATAATTGAAAGTTTTATCATATTATTAATGTTTAAAAAGTATAAGTTACTGTAACACCCCCAAAATGGGTCGCAGCGGAAAATGGGTTGGAGAGTGTTACTTCATTGATCAATAGCACGAGATATGAGAACGACCTCTATATGAGTCATTTAAAATTGATACATTGGATTAAATAGACTGCTTTGTTTAACAATAAGCCCGAAGCTAAATAGTTCATCATGGAAAAGTAAAGATTTTAAGACATAACAAATATTCAAAAATGTAATGCATCCAAATTTTATAGTATTGACTCCAAATGGTGACCACCTAATGTCATCTTGTTTCTCGTACCCTTATTGACCTGAGAAAAATATGCTTAAACGGTTCTAACATAAAAGTTGGTGAATTCTCAGGGTTTAGTAAAATATGTATAAAATAGGGACACACAAGATTTCCGATGTGTAAGACATGTAACAAATACAATATCTTAAAAGTAATTACGAAGTGACTAAGCTCATGACACCGAGGCTACGACTTTATTTGTATGCAATTTAGTGCACAAAATGTGGCCCATGTAGATGGTTACTCAAAAACCAGCAACATCCAAAATTGTTTCCGACATGTATAGTTCGTTTAATTGTTTCAGTATAGTCGAAACTGAATGAGCGCTTACTCCCCCGTAACGGGGATGTCTTCCCAAATTGATCTTATCATAACATTACCGCTCGCTAAACTAGCAATTGACGTTTCATGATAGTGGGCAATAGTGGGTTTAGTTACTTATGCCAACTCTGTTAAATATGTTTTAAAAGGATTACTTGTCGTTACAAATGTAAAAACAATGCATGTTCCTCCCCAAGTTGTAAAATAATATAGTGTATAAAGGGTGCTATGAACCTCACCGTAAGTGGAATGATGATTATCTAAATCAAGGATAAGTGAAATGCCATCGGCTAATTTTGAGAATGCAATCCTAATTAATTATAGGAGTATAAGTATAATGTATTTTCATATAATTTAAAACATCACATGTCGTATTATAGTTACACAACCACATAATAGGTTTATTATTAATTCTTTATAAAGTTTAATTAAATTATTAAACCACGTGCTTCTGCTTAACAATTAAAGTATATTTAACTTGTACTCGTAAAGAAAATATTATTTTTATTCTACTAACGCATCCATTTGTAATATGTATGAATTAATATTGATATGTCATTTAAGTATATGTAATTTGTTTTATAAAGATTTGTATAAAAAATAAAAGTATGCACGCGAGTTTTAAAACTTCATATCTTTATCGATTCGACTCCGTTTTGTACGTTTCTTATGTCCATGTCTTCGTATTAAAATAATTTATCCGTAAGTGAATGATTGATTATCTAAATCAAATAAGTGGATCGTCTTGACAATCCGAAAGCAACCTAAAAAATTATAGGCCGTATAAGTATAATGTATTTCATATAATTAAAACATCACATGTCGTATAGTTACACCACCACCTAATAGTTTTTATTAATTCTTTAAAAGTTAAATTAATTATTAACCCGTACTTTGTTAAATAAAAGTATATGTACTTGTACCCGTAAAGAAAATATTATTTTTATTTACTAACGCATCATTTGTAAAAATATATGATTTAATAATGATATTTCATTATTAATTTAATTGTTTTATAAAAAGATTGTATAAAAATAAAAGTAGTACGCGCGATTTTGAAACCTCATATCTTTATCGTTTTAACTCCGATTTATACGTTTCTTATGTCCACGACTTCGTATTGAGAAAATCTATCAAAATATCATATTATAAAAATTAAACCTCTGATGAACAGTAAAATTCGTAACTTGTTCGTTATAATTCCGTTTTTCGAGTTCTTTACATGCTTACGATCCTTGTGAAGAGTACTATTTTTATAAAATATAAAATGTATGGTTTATGGTTCGAATCCCAACAGTAGGTATAAAAAAATAATTAGGGTTTTTAGTTAATAAAGTTTGTTTATAATCATTTTTGTTTAAGGACCTTGCACCATTATTCTACCAAGTATTATGCCGTATATCTTACATGTATTAAGTCCTCTAAATGTTCATGTCACTTGTTCATATGAAATCCTTAAACACTTTATATAACTTAAAAATGAATCTAGGTGGTGATTAACTTATACAACAAGTATGTACACAATAGGAAATGAATGAATGAACATGGAATACTTTAAATGGACCTTTTAGAAGATAAGTAGGATGATGAACACAAGATATAAACCCTAACCAAGCTTCCAAAATCAAAACCCTAATCAAGAAAACCCTAAATATGTTTTCTTGATAATTCCTTGTTAAACCCGAATCCAAGCTTGTTAACACCTTGAGTAATCTTAGGTAGCCTTAGAATGAACACTTGAATGCTTGGAATACCTTGGATGCAAAATTAAAATGAAACCCTAGCACACAAATAGTATGCCGTGGGTTTTGAGCTTCTTTTGGGAGAGGATGATATATTTTTCTTGTAAATGGAAAGAGTATAAGTTAGTTACCTAGGACTTTCCTTTTATAGTGTGCAAGAAAACCCTAAACAACCTTAACATGAAACTAGGGGACTAATGGTGGTTTAAGGACAAGGTGTAAGAGCTCTCCTCCTCCCTAGGAGGAGGGTACTCTTGACAAGCCAATCTTTAGAAACTTGGGTCTAAGGTACATTAGTGTAAGGAAAAAAAAATTTAAAAAACAAATGTGAAGAAAAGGAGTTAATGGAAGTTTTGCATTTCTTTCTTGTGTAAACACTCATGTCCGGTTTTAAGGAGTTATAGGTAAACAAAATAAGTAAATTTTGGGTATTGGGTATAATCGTGGGTATTCGTTTGAGTGTAGATGGGTAAAGGTGCTTCCGGGTATGACCGAATGTAATTTATTGCGAAACGTAAGCGTTTTACGTAACCAACAAAAATAAATTATGAAAAGTTATAAATTATACTCCTAATAATCATATAACACTTGCTTGATGTAAACTTTAATTTGTTTGATGTCCGTTTATATTGAACGTTGATTTTTAGTTTACGCGATTTAACTATAAGTTAATAATTAAAAGCGAACGCGTAAAACTCTAAAAATAAATAATGGAATTTATTAAAGTTGTAAATAACCTGAAAATGAGAAATGTTACAGGTTCTCAAAGCAATGTTCGAACATGACCTCCACCGATGATCCTTCGTCCACATAGACCCGTCTTACAAGATATCCTTCAATCTCTGCTTCTATTATCAGTGGCTCATCCGACGCGTCATCCGTCATAATTGGTAGGAAGGAGATGGGGGTGTTCATCCAAGACTCCGTTACTTCGCGGTCCTTTCGTTTCTTCTTTTTAGAAGAGTGAACGTCGACCATGTTAAATACCTTCGGCGCTGGAGGGTTTATAATTTGTCTCCTTTCCACCCTCTGCCTCAGGTCTTTCATCAAGTGATTCAGCTTTCCCGATTCTAAAGCAATTTCTAGTTACTTTCTTAATTGGATACAGTCATTTGTGTGATGACCCTTGTCCTGGTGATAATCACAGTATTTGTCCGGGTCGCCCGTCCTTAACGAATTAGCCACAGGTCTTGGTGGTGGTAACTGCAGTTGCGTTTCCATTGCCAGTATTTCTTTAGGGCACTTTGTCAAGGAATCTAATAAAAGTACCGGTACGGTTCTGTTTGCTTCCTCCTTTTGGGGGTATGGAGCTCTGTAATCTCTGTGTCTTCCTGTATTGAAGTTGTCTCTGGCCTTGTAAGAATTTCTATAGTCGCCCTTTCGGAAATCTTTTCCCTGGCTGTTCCGACCGTCTCGGTCGTACTCTGTCAGGAAGCTTGAAAGGCGTCTCTGGATCGACGTCTCGTGACCCTGCCGGAAAAGACAATCGACGATGAATGTTTCGTGATTCTCCTGGTGGTAATTCCGCACGGGTGTACGCCTCCTCAGCCCTTACGAACTCATCTAAACGTTTCATCATTTCATCGACCGTCTTGGGCACATTACTAGCAAAACGCTTAGCTAGTTCGGGGGATTTAACGGAATCCATGAATGACAAAATCTTCATAACTTCTGGGACACCAATGATGAATCCTGTCTCCACCGTCCATCTTTCTTTGAATGCCGTTAGGGTTTCGTTGGCTTTCCTCACTATCTTGGTGATTTCGTGAGGTTCTTTATAACACTCCTTCCTGATTGAATATCTAGTGGTGAAAGCTTCTCTCAATTTCCACCATTCGTCTATGCTATTGGGGGAAAGGCTTTCGAACCACCCCCTGGCTGATCCGTCCAATGTTTGTTGAAACATTCGGCATCCCACCCCCATACCGCATGGGCCCGTGTCCCCCCAGTTCAGAGCCCCACAAAACATTCAAATGGTCTGTTGAGGTTAGTTGGACCCTCATACAAATGCGATGTTGGTGTCATGATATTACTCCCGGACTGAGAACTGATTAATTCTCGCGTAAAGGGCGTCCTTAATGGTTCTTTGAAAGGCTTATTTTAGATCTACCTTCATCAACCTCGCTTCCCTTCACAATGCGATCTTCGTTGGGGTCTTGGTCTTCTATCTTAAAGTTCAGCCGTATCGGGTTAGCTTTGTTTCGTTTGTTGTGATCTTTGATTATAGACTTCATGGCGGATATGCGCCCTTCGATTTGTTCCTTTGTTAGAGGGGGAGTTCCTTCTCGGTCGTCTTGACCCTCCGGAGCTCCACCTCCAGCAGGACTAGTCATTCTTGGTAGATAAGATCAGGAGTCCCATGGATGGCGCCAATTTGTTTAAGTAATTTACCGTTCTAGAGGAAATAGGAGAGTTCATACGCTTCTAGATTAGTAATCCACCTAAGTATCTGAAAGTAAGACAGAAAACCCGTTAGCTCACCTCGAGTGTTGACCCAGGACCAAGCTCGGGCGTGAAAGTAAGTACTTTTGTAAGAGTTGAAGGGGCTATGAGTAATAAATGTGTGTGTGTAGTGTAGTAAATGCTGCCTCTCAAGTAGTAAATGCTTGGGTATTTATACTACTTGAAGTACTGTTTGGAAGTACTGTTCTTGACACCTTGGGAATGAAGGAGACGACCTAGCAGCATTGCCTTGGGTGTCGGTACTCCTTGGAGACATCGCTCCTTAATTCCTGGGATAGTGATGTTGCATAGGTACTTGTTATTATCCAACAGTTTGAAGATTTGTCCTTCTTTATCGAGTCTAATGTTTTGTCTCCTTTCGGGTTGATGTAGTACGCCCGTCCGGACCCATATGACCCGTTCGGATATAGGGCCCGTCCGGGATATACGCGGACATAACCCAAGCTGTGAAAAGTGTACAAAACTTAAGAGAGCTAATGCATTTATATATATATAAGCCGATTGTGTGCAAATTTGAGTCCTTCCAGCATTCTTTAACAACTTTTATTGTTTTTGGTTATAACGAAAAACCAAAAGCCTTATTTTTTATTTAAAAATATTTTTTTTTTTTTTTTTTAACCATTTACATCCAACTCATTCTAATATAAAAAGAGGAATCTCAAACAAACTTTAACCTATACATCTGAACTAAACCTACCGCTTGATTGTGTAAGTTTTTTCTTTATTATTTGTTTTGCTAATTGCAAGCAATCATATAAGCCGTCCAAGTCTGTTTATAGACCTCAGTTTCTATAGTTGGCAACTTTCATCCAGTTTTGTTATTGGTGGATTTGCCTATTTAATTTTTTCCTGATATATGGGTGTTAAAAAATTTCTAATTACCAAGCTTGTTTAATTCTTGCCCGATAAAACTTAAGACTAAGGTTAGTCACACTTTACAATCAACAACCTCACCAGTAACTAAGGTGGAATATCTTCTGCTGTAAGCTCACTTTTTTGTCTGTATTATTACTATAAAAAGGGCATATATAAGAACATGTCACGTTGAAATAATGATGATAACCAAAAGTTGTCTTTATGAATATGCAGGTTCACACGACAGATTCAACGGAGCTTTTTACGTGGACTTGGTGGATGGTAAGAGGTAAAATGAAGGTTACTTACGAGTATCCATTTTGGAAGGATTTATTCGGAGTTATTCTGATCGAAAAGTTTAATGAGGAAATGGGGGAGAAAGGTTCCGACAATGGATTGTATGTGGTCGAGAGCATCGTGGAGGTTGTTGGTGGCGATGAGCGGTTTTAAGGGTGGTTAGTGAAGGCATGAAGAGAAATATTTGATAGTGGTGTGTTAGAGATGGGAAAAGGTAATGAAGTTAGAAAAGTTTTTTGGTGAAATAAAATATGGAATTAGTAGACTTTATTTACTTTGTTTGTGTTATAAATACATTTGAATGAAAGTAATATCATGTAATCCAAATTTTGGTATGTATCTAAAATGATGAAACATTATTATATGAAAGGATATGTATGCGTGGAGTACTTACGGAAAAACATACTAATTATCATGATTTGTCTTTTAAATATGGAGAAAAATGACTAATTATCTAATGCCATTTGTTGCTATATAGGGGTTTAGTTTAGAGTAAATTCTCATTGCAATGTATAGGATCCGGTTTTAGGGAGTTCTAGCCTAAGGACAATTTATAAATATCTCAGAAGCTTCATTTTTCATGTATTTCTAAATTAATGTTGAATTTGAAAAAAAGAACCAAAGTTCTTATTAAGACATGTTTATTTTTCAAATTAATTGTAACATGAAAAATTTTGTTTATTTTTCGAAACATCAAGCCGATATTGAAGACTCAAACTCATCATAAGTAAAGCTTTTTCACTCATGTAGATTTGGTTTAATAAAGCTCAAACTCATGATCTATAAGCGTAGATGACTAGACGAATGCCTAAATGACATGACTTTTAATTCACATAAGTAAAAGTTTGATTTTTCCCAAAAAAACAAACCCGGTGCAACGCACGGGTATGCATACCTCGTAATGACATAATATACGGCCGCATTAACATGTCAATACTAATAGGATTTTTCTAGTATGTGCCCTGTAGGCACATGATAAAGAGGGTCCCACAGCTTATACTTTAATGCAATTTAAACAAAATTTATTTTCACTTTTTTTCTTTTATTAATGCAAAAAAAAAATCTCTTATTTTTCTTCTTTTTCAAAGTGATATTTTTTTCACTTTTACATTTATTATACTTATAATTTAACGCAACATTTAGAATTTTTTTTAATTTCTTTTTTGAGCGTTGCGTTAAATATAATTATAAGTATAATATAAAAAAATTGTCACTGTGAAACAAAATAGAAAAAAGAAACAAAAAATTATATGAATAAATTAAAAAAAAAGTAAAAGGAAACAGTTATAAGCTAATTTTTTTCGCTTATCACTTTGAAAAAAAGAAGAGAAAAATGATAAAATAGTTGTATGAATAAATGAAAAAAAGAGAAATTTAGTCTAAATGTTACGTTACATTATAATATGATAAGTGTACAAGTGGAAACAAAATTATCACTTTGAAAAAAAACAAAAAAACAAAAAGTTGTATGATTAAGCGAGAAAAAGGTAAAAAGAAATTTATCCTAAACATTACGTTAAAATATAAGTATAATAAGTCTAAAAGTGAAAAAAAAATTATTACTTTGAAAAAAAACAAAATATTAGTGTAAATATTACGATATTTAATCTATACGATCTCTTTATGTTTTGGCGATGACAAACATGTAACTTGTAATACGTAACGTAATGTGCGCAAGTTACTCGTAATCACAAATCATCAATGCATACATGCATCTACATCTCTCGACGTCTCAAGTCTACATCAACACCGACATTTGTTTGCACCCGACGTAAATCACATAAGGTATGTACAAACAATATTAAACTTGTAGGATGATCAAAGAAATAAGTTTTTGTCTTAAACTTTATATTTTTATAAATACAACAAAACTATTTCTCAAAAATTATTTAGACAAATTATTTTTGAATTATAAAGACATGTTTTATTTGGTAATTATTTTGAATTTCAAAATCTGGTCATTTCCCCCCTAAAATAAGTGTCATTTCACCAGACAAGTTTGTCACCACAAAAAGACAAAAACTGGAGAGTCTGTCGGGGCGGTCCCTTAATTCGGTCTGCGGTCCCCTTAATTATTTGGCGGCCCCCTAATATATCTGGGACCGCCGTTTCCTGACAGGCTATTTTTCAGCTCCTATAAATAGTGGGTCACCTCCAACTATTTTCACAACCCTTTTGCACGAATTTCTCTCAGTTCTTTCTCTCTCTAGATCTCACTAAATCTCTCTAAATCTTTGATCCTTTAACTTGTTTAATCTTGTTTAAATGTGATCCAATCTTCTACTCTTTCCTTCTTTTCTCAAGTGCAAGAGAAGAACTTCGGTCATCTTCAAGATCCAAAGTTATGTAGTCTAGTTAGTCCATTTGTAACATTTGTTACATATAGATCGAGTCCATGTCTTCCAATCTTTAGTAGTATGTAGATCCAAATGATGTATATATTTGGATGGGTTGATTATGGGTTGGTTAGTATTTTAGGCCTTAAAATACATTGGTGAAGTGGTAGATTGGTTCTAGCTAAGATTAGGACTCGACATCTAGCTTAATGTCGAAAAATAATGTAAGCGAAGCGGTTTATGTGTTTAGGCCATAAAATACAAGGTTTGTTATGTTGGGCCATAAAACATAACGGGTTTGGTTGTACCCGAGGAAGAACTCGACATCTTGCTTAGTGTCGAAAAATAATGTAAGCATTGGTATAAGGTTTTCTCCGCCGAAAGGGAGCTTGTTGATTAGTGAAGTAACTCTCGAGTTGGATACTCGAGGAGTGGAGTAGGGAGAAGAGGAGCTTCGTGACCGAACCACTATAAATCACCGTGTCGGTTTGCATTTTCTTTTACCTTTAGCTTTACTTATTTATTTACATTTACCGCTTTACTTTTATACTTGCATTGTGCTTATGATTGTGTGCTTTGGTATCCGAAGGATTCTTCCTTTGCACTAACAGCATTTGCAGATGCGGATCATGCTGGTTGTCAAGATACACGCCGTAGCACATCTGGTAGTATACAACTTTTGGGTGATAGACTTGTGAGCTGGTCGTCTAAAAGGCAGAAAAGCGCTGCGATATCCAGTACGGAAGCTGAATATATTGCTTTGTCCGGTTGTTGTGCTCAAGTCCTTTGGATGAGATCACAACTTACCGACTATGGCTTTGGATTCAATAAAATTCCAATGTACTGTGATAACAAAAGCGCTATTGCCTTATGCTGCAACAACGTTCAACATTCCAGATCCAAGCATATAGACATCAGATTTCACTTCATCAAGGAGCATGTTGAAAATGGTGTGATCGAACTTTACTTTGTCAATACGGAGTATCAATTGGCGGACATCTTCACTAAAGCTCTTGGCCGAGAAAGAATTGAATTTCTAATCAACAAGCTGGGTATGCGAAGTTTTACGCCGGAGACTCTGAAAAAGTTGGCAGATGACGTTGACGAATAGTGGTGGTACCTATTCGAATATCCTTTGTATCATATGTATATAATATAACTCAGAAAAACCAAAAATATTTTCTTTTTATATAAATTTTTCAAAAACAAAATACAAAATTAAAAAATGAGAAAAATACAAAAAGAAGTTTTCAAATGGCATGTCTTCTGAAAATCGATAACATTTACGGTCTTAGAAATGTCATTCAACAATGATACGAGCCTGTAAATGAAGTTCGAGCAGAAGTTTCTAATGTTTTCAAAACATGCCATATGGCTTGCTATTATTTCAGATAGTAACCCGCTTTTCACCTTGAGGAAAACATGTCGTCTAAAAGACAGTTGTTCCTAACAACGGGAATTTATTCTCGGGCATGGTCTACTCTATGACCATGCAAAGGCTTGTGATTACTTTGCATCACAACCCGTGCTTCCTATATTTCCATAAGTGTACGTTTCAGTGCATTTATGAGTATAAATAAGAGAAATCTTATTTATCATGGTATTTGTTGTTTTGTCACATATAAAATCATTCAATCATCTGAAAACATTTTTCATCATACATTTGTCTTCTCAAACAACGACTACAGCTCTTTAAATAGAAAACGGGTCATTGTTTGAGGGGGAGAGAATGTCAAATCATCTCGTCATGATAACATGAGCTTTTAAAGGGAAAAGGGTTTAAACAATAACGGAATATCTCTTGGTTTGTAAGTTAATTAAGTTTAGCTTGCTTGTGCCTTATGTGTTATTTGTTTATTCCTTTAGGGTGTAGTTTGCTAAATTATGTCTATAGGTATGAGAGTTTAAAACACCAAGGACCATATGTGCTATGTGTTTAACTTGAATATATCTTATAAAACTTAATTAGCAAAATATAATAAGTTATGTAAACATGAGGGGCCAAAAGTGTTAAAAATAAAATTGTTTTATATCAAGCCTAAACCACCCCCATCCCTGCCACTGTTCATCACATACACACACACACTCAAAACACACACGCACACACACTCAACCGCACACTTCAATCCTTCTCATCAAGAATTACTCAAACTTAAGGTATTATTGTTACATTGTTTCTCACACTCCAATGAACACACATCTCATTCGAATTGCATTTTAATGAGAGTTTGATCTCGATAAACCCTAAAATCAAAATTAGGGTTCATCAAATCAAAGCTTAGTAAAATCCCAAATTGAATGAGGGGTTTTGATCAAGATGGAGTGTAGAACATCATGTTAAAACAGTTTTGTTGATAGTTGTGATTTAAATGTTTCTTTTGTTTGATCTAGTGCTCAAAAAATATGGGTTTATGATAATTAATGTATTAAAGTTATGGGTTTTGAGTGGGATTGCAATAACATGCTTAGTTGTTTCAGCTAGAATCATGTTTGAGCTCTATTGATATCATAACATATTAGTCTAGTTACATTTCTTGGTTCGATAGTTTCATGTTGCTCGTATAATGTCATATTCTCAATCAATGTGAACCTAACTGTTTTATATGTTTAAATGAGCTTGTGTTGATAATATCATATGGAAAAACCTTGCTTGAAAATTGGTTAAAAGTTGAAATCGATCGAACCAAATTTTAACATGAACCGAACCAGTTCAAGTTTCCCATGAACCGAACGAGTAAAATGGGCCGAACGAATGAATATATAGTAAAGACCGAACGAGTCTATATCAGTATGAGCCGAACGAGTAAATTTTAAGTGTGAACCGATCGAGTGTTAAGTGGTATGGACCGAACAAGTTTAAAAAAAAAGTATGGGCCGAACGAGAAAATTTTGCTATGGACCGAACGAGTGAATATGAGTGTGGACCGAACGAAGTGTAAAAAGGAGTGGGCCGAACGAGAAAATTTTGCTATGACCGAACGAGTGAATATGAAATTGGACCGAACGAGTAAACTTGTTTGTGGACCGATCGAGTAATCCAACTCATGGACCGAACGAGTAAACTTTATCATGAACCGATCGAGTGAAAAATGAATGGAAACAGATCTTGTGCATACTTTTGTGAGTCAAACCAATAAGATTATATTGTGATCCAAACGAGTGCTAATGCGTTAGAATCATAACCAATTTTTGACATAACACACTTAAGATCAGATTTTATTTACTAAGGTTAAAATAATCAAGTCTCTTAGTTTAAAATAGACATTAAAAGCTTGACAAAACCAAAGTTAACTACATACAACTTAGTTGTTACCTTAGGTGCCTTTGTCTCATACGCCATTAGTCTATCTAAGATGATTGATCTTCAAAAGTGCTAAAAGTCATACAGGTTCTAGGCCGTCATTGATTGTGTCATATTATAAATTGCAGTAACTCTTTCTTAAACAGAATCATGGAAATCTCAAAGGCGGATCAGATCGCTTTGGATGATGCTTTGGTTGCTCCTGCGAACCGACTTAAGATTGGCAAATGCAATCTTCGATTAAGCTCGGATGTCACTTCAAAGGAGGCAACTCTTCAAGTTGTATATGATGTGTTAAAGCTCACACCTTTCTACAAAGCATTCCAAGTCTCGGCTGATGTTCCTGAGATCTACATGCAAGAGTTCTGGGCCTCTGCTTATATTCATAACCGATCTGTCAGATTCAAGATGAACAACAAAAAGCACATTCTCAATCTTGATCAATTCAGAGACATATGGAGCTAACACTGGAACAAACCCAACAAGGTGTGAGTTATGAAGTCTCGGTAAGCATTGAAGGGGTTGAAGAATGAAAAAGAAATATAAGGATAAAGGGTGAAAAGAAAGAAGCCCTCCATACACTTAGGCAGAAACCGGGTCAATACATATGCTGTCAGAAACACTTAGGTGTTGTCTGACATTGAAGACAGTCATGGACCCAGTGACGCTATGCACAACCCTCCCAGCCACTCAAAGTCGGAAAGACTTTGTTTCAAAACTCACGGAGATACACTCATTTCTATTGACTTTCTCACTCCGAGTTAGTTGATATTGAAAAGGTGGCACTCAGCTCCAGCCTCTGATCACTAAAATTAAAAGTGCACTATTGAGTCTAGAGCCAAAAGAGATCATCCATTAATCTCATTAGGACACTTTGTCATAAATTTTAGCTTGTTATATCTCATTGTTTAAAAAAAAAAATAAAAAAAATTTTTAAAAATGTGAATATCAAGTAATTTCATTGAGTCCTACGCAAGATCATTGTGATATTGCCGACATCCGAGTGATACTTAGGTATTCACAATGAAGATGGAAATCCTGCTTGAGCCAACATCAAACAAGCTCATGGTAGGTGACTTGTGCGATTCTTATGAATCAAGCTTGTGACAACTGGAAAGCAACAATGGTGCGATTCTTTATGAATCAAACTTGTTCCAGGTTATGGATCAACGGTTAAAGAATTTTGAATTGCTTAAAACTCTCGATGTGTCACAAAACCACTTTAGCAAGTGACACGTCGATTGATTTTCAAATTGATTTTCTATATCAATCGGTGAGATAGTAACTCACTGGTTCACTCTTATCGTGTTGTCTGCTTTGAGACGTTCCGATAATGAGAACATGCTGAGTACGATGAATCTAATACTTATGTGTTAGAAAGATTCAATACTACAGCTGGAAATCCTGTCAAGAAGATTCTTCTTAAATTGAATCTATCTGATCACAGGTCAATCCTCACGGATTTGAAGGTTACTCCAACCAAACCTGGGCGAATGACAAAGCCATATTCGTCCCCCCGCTTTATTGCTAACTGTTTTATGCAGGCTATTTAAAGATGGTGGTGGAGGTTCCTGATTCTAGCTGACTCACAAGATCCATAGCCACATGCTCATACCCGATAGACAAACATAAGGACTTCATGAAAGGCTCAAATACATATTTCAAGACTTCCGCTACTCTGATACCGAATGTCTTTCTCGAAGTGACGAAGTATTATAGTCTAACGATTCTCAAGAAGACGTAGAATTAAAGTTTTAAAAGTCAACCATTCAAGAAAGGTATGAGCATGTTATGGCAAAGTTTCAAGATGGCGAAGAGATTGTGCTTGGTTGATGATCTAAAGATGCTCAAGATCACAATGTCAAATACAAATTCAAGGAATAAGCTCAATCCAGAAATCAATGATCACTACAAAAAGCTGTATAAAAACGTGTGCATAAAAACGTGTAAAAAATGTAGTGTATAAAAGGTGTGCATAAAAAAAGTGTAAACGTGTTTTCTGCATAAATATATATATATATATTATATTATATATTTACTATATATATATATATATATATATATATATTATATACTATATTATATATATATGCTAGTATTATATATATATAATTGTGTGTATAAAAATATATAAAATTGTGTGTATAAAAATATATAAAATTATGTGCATAAAAATGTATAAAAAATATATATAAAATTGTGTGTAAAAAATATGTGTATAAAAACGTGTATACAATGTGTGTATAAAAAAGTGCGTATAAAAATGCATATAAAAACATGGATAAAAACGTGTATAAAAACATGTATTTTCTAGAGGTATTTTTAGATGAACAAAACAACAAAGTTTAGTAACTTAAGCGAACAAATTCGCAAAGTTGAGTAACATACATGTCAAATAACCTGATAAGTTTCTGAGTTGGATAATTGGGCCCACAAAAAGCTGACGTGGAGAAGGTCAAAACATAATATCCCGGTTGCCAGTATACGAGGTAACCTGAATGAACACACTTTTGTTGTTCGGTAACCTTAAAGTCAAACTTCGATAGTCCAGTAACCCAAATGAACAAAAAAAAAGTTTAGTAACTTAGACGAATAAAAGTTGATAGTTTAGTAACCTGTCTATCTAAAAACCTAATTTTGAACACACTATTTTAACAAATAAGTCACAAAGTTCAGGTGTAAATGCAGCAAAGATAATATCATCGACATATATTTGTCCTGAAGTAACTTCCTTGCATTCCATAAGGATGACATAGTAGGATCATTGAGCCTTTGGAGAAGTCTTGGGATAGCAGGAATGAAGACAACATATCATACCACGCGCGTGGAGCTTGTTTCAACCCATAAAGAGCTTTCTTTAGCTTGTACACGTGATTGGGGTTATCTGGATCCACAAACCCGTCTGGCTGGCTAACATAAACCTCTTCCCGCAGATTACCATTCAAAAACGCAGTCTTCACATCCATTTGGTAGACGACCATGTTCATGTGAGCGGCAAACGCGAGAAAAATCCTTATAGCCTCTAATCTTGCAACCGGAGCAAAAGACTCTTCAAAATCAATTCCCTCTTCTTGACGGTAACCACGAGCCACTAACCGAGCTTTGTTCTTTAGAATACCTCCCAGTTCGTCTAGCTTCACTTTGTAGATCCACTTCAAAGTAATAACCATAACTTTATCTGGTCGGGGTACGAGCTCCCATACTCTAAGGCGTTCAAATTCATTAAGCTCTTCTTGTATTGGTTCGATCCAGCAGGATTGAGTCAAAGCATCTTTGTACATCTTGGGTTCAACAACAGTGAGGAAAGCATCGTAGTAACAGAAAAGAGCTTGCTCATATAATTGCAGCCTTGTGGAAACTGGTCTATCGAGTTCACCGATTATATTTTCAAGTGGATGATCCTTAGTCCATTTGCTATTGTGTTTAGAAATTTTATGATCGGGATGCACAATTGTATGACTAATATCTGTTGATGAAGATTGATCGGAAGGAACTTCTAGAATTAGAATACCAAAGTACGGATCATTACCTATATGTGCAACTTCAATATCATGATAGTCTTCTTCAACATCGTTAGGAATGATAGGAGATTGAGTTTCGGGTGTTGTTTGAGAGTTACTAGGTGATGGTGCATCTTGGTCAACTGTTGTTGAGGAAGGTGAACCGGTTGATGCAGCGGGTTCTGGAGCAACTACGTCAGCAATTGGAGCAATTACTTCAGGGGCTGGGTGATCAACACTAGGTGGAGGAGTGAGTAATTCATCAAACAGCGGTTGAAACAAGAGATCCCAATTACTTCTTGAAGGTGGTACAAACGGTGTTGAAGGAGGAGGGTTTGGCACGAGTCCTGAACTGATTGTTGCAGGAGTCATTTCATGAAGTGCGGGTCCTGAACTACTGTGTTCAGAAGCCATTGCAGTCAGCTCATCAAAATCTACATGAATTATCTCAATGATTCGTCTGGTACGTCGGTTGTAAATTCGAAATGCTTTCTTTGTGGGTGCATAGCCAATGAAAATACCAATATCAGCTTTTGGTTGTAACTTACCCAAGTTCTCACTATCATTTGTCAGATAGCAGAGTGCACCAAATACATGGAAAAATGATAAGTCGGGAGGTTTGTCATGTAAAAGCTCATATGGTGTTTTGCCGTGACGAAGACGTACGATGGAACGATTTTGGGTGTAACATGCGGTAGCAACTGCTTCTGCCCATAAAAATAAAGGAGCTTTTCTATAAATCAATATAGTGCGGGCAGCTTTAATTAATGTATAATTCCGTCTTTCAACAACACCATTTTGCTATGGAGAGCGAGCAATAGATGCTACATAAGAGATGCCAACCTTCTCATAATATTCACGCAAAGTTTGATTAACAAATTCAGTTCACATTATTGTTTCAGATGAGTTAAAAAGGTACTTTAAAGCCCACTTGAATCATCTTGAGAAAACTTGATTATGAAATCTGGAGCTTCATCTTTTGACCTTAAGCGCTTAACCCATGTGAATCGAGAGTAATCATCAACAATGACGAGGATGTACTTCTTTCCATTAACACTTGCGACGCATTGGTCCATAAAGATCCATGTGCAAAAGATAAAGTTTTTCTTGGTTGGTGTCCTCATATTTAGGTTTGTGGGGTTTCTTTTTGCTTTTCCCCATTGCACAAGCAGAACACAGATGGTCCTTTCAAATTTTAGCTTAGGGAGACCTCGAACAAGACCGTGTCTAGCTAAATGGTTGATTGCACCAAAGTTCAGATGAGACAGACGTCGGTGCCATAGCAAGGACTTAGTCTTTAAGGCTTTTGACAAGAGACATATAAGAGAGGACGTCATTATATCTCTAGGAGAAAAAGTATACAAATTGTTGTCTTGAGATCCAGTTAATAGATCAACACATTCTAAATTTTGAATGAAGCAAGTGTGTTGATGAAAAGCAACTTTAAGGTTCGAATCACAAAACTGCCCAACAAAGAATAAGTTATGTCCAGGTCCTTCCACATAGTAAACCCTTGAGATCGTAACATTCCCAATCTGATAATCACCATATCCCAATATCTTTGCCACGTGATCATTTTCGAATTTGACTGTACCCAAAAATTTATTGACGAAATTGGTGAGCTGAGAGCGATCTCTGGTCATATGCTTGGAGCAGCCGGAGTCCAAATACCAGAGAACAATTTGGACGACCTGCAGTCATCAAGAGAGGAAGATGGAACATCAGAAACTATGGATCCCCAAGATTGACTGGGTTCCTTTTTGTTAGCAGATATAGATTTAAGAACCTTAGATTTGCTAACAGGAACATTAGTTTTAGATTTCCTAGGTTTCCTTGAGTAAACCAATGTTACAACAGGCTTAGGTGTTTCATTTTCTAGAGCAGTTGGTTTCCTAAGGGGTACTTCAGTAGTTGTGGTAATCCTAGTTAAAGGGCACGCATTTCCTACTATAGTGAAGGTCCGACCAGTAGGTCTCCAGATGTATCCAATATTTGTAAACACCTTTCCTGTTGGTTTCCAAACTTTTCTCTTTGAACTTTGCTTAACAGATTTAGATTTATTACGAGCATTCACATTATTGATAAAATCAAGAACACACAAATCATGATTATCAGAAAGCATGCAACCATTACACTTAACACATTTAAGTTCAGAATTCGCATTAAGCTTGGAATGCTGCATATAAGCAGTTCCTTTAGGTTTAACAACACAGTCTTTATTTTTCAAACTAGATTCAACTTTCTTAGGGTGGGCTTCTAGTTATTCTTCTGAGTACTACATGGTGTTTGCCGATTCTTATCTTTCTTTGTAATGCCTGAAGGTTGTGATCCGCAAGCACTAGTAGACGGTTTTACTCCTGTAGAAGGGTCGACATTAGGGTTTGTTAGTAACTAGTTTGGTTGTAGAGGGCTCTTTTTGGTTGATTGTGTATCCTGAGGATGTGACGGGCTTAGTGAATCTAACTCTTTTGTCCTTGTTCTTTGGGGTCACAGCCACTAATTTTTCTCTAGAATTGTTGATACTAGGGCAGGTTTTACCGATATTTGTAAGCAACTCCTGAATTAGTTTAGTATACCTATAGGCAGAGTCTAAGGTATGATCTAGAGGATAATTTGCTTTAACATGATCAACTAGATCCCTAAGAACTGCAGCTTCTTCCTGAGTGTGCTTAATATAGGCAGAGTGAGCTATCCTTTTATTCAACAATTTAGGGGTTATTGGTTCCATATCAATTTTAAGCATCTCTGGATCACTAGGGTGTTTTGTAACATCATTATCAACTAGAGCTTTTCCTTTGAGTTTCCTTAAATCATCCTTGAGAGCTGTAATTACCAAAACTTGTTCTTGAAGACTAGCATTTAAATCAGAAATTTCTGCAGACTTTAGATTGACTTGATTAATTAAATCATCACATTGTTCTTTTGATCGAATACGTGCTGGTTTAATCGAGTCATAAAGTTGCTTATAGGTCTGTTTCAAATGCTCATTCTCAGCAATAAGCTTTGACACCCTATGATCCAATTCAATATTTATTGTTTCAATCTCCTCTAAGTCCTTTTTAATCTTATCCTCATTCATTTTTCCACTTAGAGATTTAATTTTCTCTTTCAACTTCTTTATGACCGTGTCTTTCTCTTGGGATTGAGCTTTCAATTCATTTAACTCAAACAATTGATCAAAACTTGGAGCACTTTGATTTGAAGCAGAATTGTCCCTTTGAAAAATTTCCTGATTAAGTTGAGAATCAACTTCTAAAGAGATGCAATGTTTTTTAAGAGTGGTAAAACTTTTGAACAGTTTATCGTAAATCTCTTTTTCAATGAAATCCTTTTTGTTGAGAAGCTCAGTCTCAAGTTTGAGACACTTTACACATTCATGCACATTTACAGAAGCATTGTAGTATATTGGATATCACAATACAAGCTTAGGGATGATGGGTTGGCCAAATTTCTAGAGGGATAGTGATAGTCCGTAGAGAAAACACCTTTATGTGTGTGTATTATCAAATGAACAACCAACCCCTTCCCATGGCTGGAAAGGGGTATTTATACAAGTGTTTTGGTGCCCCTAAATGGGCCATGAAGTGGGCTAACAAGTGGGTAAAGACCCGGCCCAACACCATAAGTCGTACGGTAACTAAAAGATTAAAACTAAGACTACGAGCTAACCTATGCTAGATATAACACGGGGTGACCGAGTCTTTTACATGGATTTTCATAATCCTAACAATATCCCCCTAAGGGAGGTCACCCTAAGAATTTACAAATTGAATCCTAGCATTTATTTAATTAATCTTTTGATTCTGGCTTGTAGTCTTTTGATTCTTCAACATTTGTCGTTGTACATCAAGTAGTGATCTTTGAGCTTTGTTCCTTGGACTTGAGTGATCTTTGAGCTTTCTTTGAGATCACCATCCACTTTAAATCTCTTAATCATCCTTGTTGTGGAATATTGCCATCATGTGATGTTGTGACTTTCGGACCCGCATACTCACACTCTTCTGGATCATGATAGTACTTATCAGAGTTGCGGAAGGTGTGTTGTAGGTCTTTCAGTTGTCATGATGTCTTTGATTAGAAACATTAAAGTGTGAAGACAATGGGGTGGGGGTTGTGAATTGACTTTACTGAACGAGGCATATGCTCTCCATCTTTTATGTAATCCTAAAATAAAACAGTTAGCAATAAAGCTTGGTGACGAGTATGGCTTTGTCATTCGTCGGAGTTCGGTTGCATTAACCTCCAGTTCCGTGAGGACCGTTTTACAGTATAAATACTATACCTGTGATCAGGTAGATTCATTATAAGAACCTCCTTGACAGGGTTTCCAGCTCAAAGTGTTAGATCCTCTAACGCATATGCATTAGATTTACTGTACTTGCTAGTATCTCTTTACCGGACACCTCAAAGCAGGCTACCTCACTAATAGTATTGCTACTAATAGAACGGTAAGAGTGAATCACTGAGTTACTATCTCACCGATTGAAGAGAAAATTGATTTGAAAATCAATCGACGTGTCACTAATAAAAGCGTTTTTGTAACACATCGAGAGTTTTAAGCTTTTATTAAAATTCATCCTCCGTCAGTTCATAATCTGGACCGAATCGATGCCCAGTGTCACAAGTTTGATCCATTTAGGATCTCACAAGTCATCTACCTAGAGCTTGTTTGATGTTGGCTCTAGCATGATTTCCATCTTCACTGTGAATACCTTCGTATCACTCGGATGTTCTGGCAATACCACAAGGATAATGCGTAGGAATCTTATGATAACCCTTGTTTTCACATTGTGTGAAGAGAAAGTAATATGGAATAGTGTCCTAATGAGATTAATTGATGATCTCTTGGCTCTAGACTCAATTGTGAGTTTTGGTTTAGTGATCGGAGGCTGGAGTGGATTGACACCTTTTCAATATCAACTAACTCGGAGTGAGAAAGTCAATAAATAAAGTGTTTAGTCTTCGTGAGAAATGAAATAGAAATCTTTTGAGAGATTCTGAGTAGCTAGAGAGGGTTGTGCATTGCATCACTGGGTCCATGATGTCAGTATTCAATGTCAGCAATCATCATTGTGATTTTGATCGCAGATGTGTTGACCCAGTTTCTGCCTAAGTGTATGGAGGGCTTCTTTCTTTACACCCTTTATCTTTACATTTCTTTTTCATTCTTCAACCCCTTCAGTGCTTACCGAGACTTCATGACTAGAACCTTGTTGGGTTTGTTCCAGTTCTAGCTCCATCTCAGTCGGCACTATTCCCTTATTCGTACATTTACTCCTTTTTATACGCCGTATTAATCATTTGAATCAATACGCTGTATTGGATAAGAAAGTTGGATACGCTGTATCCAATGAAAGTGGATACGCCGTATCGGATTATCGACCAGAATAGTGTATTAGAAAATAATTAAATCACACAAACTATTAAACACACAAATATACAAGCAAATATACAGAATATACAGAATTATACACTAATCTAAATTACACTAATCCTAAGGGTTAGATCTAATCTAATGTTAAAAACCAAAATATCAAATAAAAATCAAGATTAAATTTTCACTCCCCGACAACGGCGCCAAAAACTTGATGTGTCGTTGTGTGGTGTTAATTTTATGATTTCAAGTTTTAAATTTATATTTTGCCGACTTAACCAAAAACAACACTTTAACGGGCAGTGTACCTGGTCGATGGTAGTTTTGTGGTAAGTAGGGTGTCGATCACTAAGAGCGAGAAACAATCTTTTCAATTTATTAATATTTTGGTTATCTAAACTAAGTTAATTCTATTCTATGTTAAACCTATGTTAATCCTAAATCTAACGGATAAGGGGGTTTTCAGCCTGAGAGACTGGCACGGGTTTTGTGGTGACTAAAATCAACTTAAGACACTAAAACACACGCAAGCAAATTAACAGAAGATAAAAGAGCGGTCTAGCCAAATATAAGAAAATTGTATTAACCATTATTAATCTAATCAGAATGTTGGTTTGTTTATTTAGTGCAATGATTACTTATCTCGAGGCGGCATATCATTCTTAAGATTAAGGCGGTACTTCTTCCTTAAACCTAGACACGTAGAATTCTGTCACAATTAAACGCATCCGCATAAAGCATCTTTATTTGCTGATTATAATCTATTTTAGGGATTAAAGCAATGGTGATCTAGTTAAACCCTAAATCATAGAGACTTTACCCACTTACTACTTAAAGGCAATTCATACACGAGTAGTCCACTAACGAAGTCTTTACCAATTAACTAAGAACGTACTCGTTGATCCCTGGGTCACCTACCGGTCCAACTAAGCTCACAATCTAAGGGCAAAGATAGGCCGTTATTTGTGATCCTATTGGTCTAGATGTATAAATCACTATATGGAGAGCTATTCTGGTATCTAGATTACTTGGTCCGTATCACTAGATCCAGTTGAATGATATGTCGCATACAAAAGCACGTAAACAAGTATAAATTGATAAACATAAACAAGTAATCAACAATAAATTAAGCAATCGAGATAACCAAACCAAACATTCAAATCTTCATAATAATGGCTAATACCCGAAGGTATTAGCTTTCAAACGTCATAATCAATACAAGAGTAATAATTTAGCCAAGGTAAACTAACCGAGTTAACGAATGATACCAAAAACTGAACAATTACAAGATTATAGGAGATTACAAGTTGTTTCCTATGGAATTAATCACGTTGCAAGACCTCTTCTGCTCCTCTGAAAATCGACTTTTATGGTTTAGGTATCGAAAATATGATTTAGCACACTTAAAACTCATTTTTGAGTTTTCTATTTATAAGGTTTGGAAAAAGGTCGATACGGTGTATCAAAAGTATTCGATACGGCGTATTAGGGGTTTCTTGGAGTAGGGACCACATTTGATATCTTTTAGAATATTTTATTTCCATATGGCTTGAATACGGCATATTGGTCTTTCCTAGATACGACGTATTGATCTTGTTTCCTTCGTGGTCTTTAGTGAAGTGAAGGCACATATACGCCGTATCTTCCTTGATGGATACGGCGTATTAGTTGTCAGAACAGTAATCTTCAAATATCTTCGTTTAAGCTCTAGAATGCGTGCCTTTTTGCTAACTTTCACCAAGTATTCCATAATTACTGCAATTCTCAAATACAAACGATTAAGTAACAATTCTTTACAATAATTATATTAAATGGGTTAATTTCATAGGATAAATGATGCTATAAAAGTGACGTTATTTGATGTCATCACCAAGTTTCGAATAACATGTGACAACACAAATAGAAGCACTAAGTTAAGTGGAGCGCATGGGGTGTCCCTGCGAATCACCTCCAGCATGAGAGTAAGTATGTGCTTTTGGGAGTAATGAGTGTATGTAAAGTAAATAAGTGTGTGTTGAAAAGCGTAGAACATACCTGAGGACCTTGCCATCTATTTATAGGTAATGAAATAGGCCGGACCAAGGTACTGCACATAACCCGTGATCGTGGGGGTGTCCCGTGATTTAAGGAGTGATTTCAAGAATCGTGTACCACGATCTTTACCTTGGTGGGAGAACTTTGGTAGAGAGGGAGAACGTGGGTTTAGACTTGACCAAGTCTGACCTCTGCCCTAGTTTTGTCGAAGACCACCCCGCGAAGGTTGTGGGTCTTCGCGTGGAGGATTCCCATACTGGTAACCATCGCAAAGGTGGTTTTACGGCACTAGAAACTATTAGAAGGTTTCTACGTATAATTGGGATTAGATCCCTTTCGAGCTCGAAGGGGAGGCCTTTGAGCCGGAGGGGAGGGTACGTCATCATTGATGTATACAAGAAAACTAAAAAAGTTGACTGAGCAGAATTTCCAACTTTGGACCACAAGCAGGCAAGGATAAATTCTTCCCCGCTTTTTGCACTAAACATGAAAGTTTTAGCTACTGGAGTTGTGAATTCCCAAAAAAACTTCAGGGTCCACCTCCTTTCGGTTTGTCAGGAAATCGGTTTTTAGTGGACGAAGGTCAAGCGATTAACACTTAAAAACCATCAATCACTTATGCAAATTCAAGGTGTATCAAGGTTTTAAGCATCAAATAAGCATACCATTTTAACAATAATGCATAATAGTCAAATTAAGCTTATTGATGATGAATTATAGTATGCATGATAAAAATTCCCCCCAAAAAAAAAATGGGGTTTTTTTTATTTTTAATCTATCAAATTATAAGCCAAGCAACATAATAAGCAAGTGTCGGATCATGTAAAAACCTTAACCATATTTATTTTTCTAGATTTTAGGTGACTCTTAGGACTCTTTATTTCACTAAATAAAATCCTATAATAGATCACACATAAAAGGGAAGAAAAATATCACAAAATATTTGTTTTTAAGCATTTTTATCATTTTTTATGTAATTATAAAGCTATATGAACGGCTCGTGATGCCACTGTTGTAATTAGTTATCTAATAACCTATTATTACACATAATAATAAACGAGCTACGCAGTGGAATAGAAACACATATAGCCAATATAATTAACATAAAACATAAACAGGAAAGTGTACCGTATAACAGTCAAGCTATGGAAGAATGGGATTGTAGGAACCAAGAAATCACTTCACTTCCATGATAAGAAACAAAGATAATAGATAAAAAGAAAAGGAAGAAGAGTAGAAAGATGTTAAAGAGAAACTAGAGAGAAGAAAGAGATGGTTAATTCATACAAGTGTGTGAAAAACAAATGGAACCAACACCCTCTCCACACTTGGAGAGGAGTATTTATACCAAGTATTGGACCGGCCTAAAGAGGCTTTCTTTGGACCGTTTAGTATTTTATCTTGGGTTGGGCTCGGGATTACTTTGGACCTTAGTCCAAAACACGTACAATATTAGATTAATTAACGATCCCGATTCCCGTTCTAGCGTATTACAACAATTACTAAATAAAGACCGAGCTTCCATGATTAGTAGTCGAACTTCCTTATCCGGCTCAATATTTTGAGGCTAACAATCTCCCCCGAAGCGAGGCTTCCTTCAGATTCTGAGCTTCCATGTTCACAGATATATTTTGAGGCTAACAATCTCCCCCGAAGCAAGGCTTCCTGCAGATTCTGAGCTTCCATGTTCACAGACATATTTTGAGGCTAACAATCTCCCCCAAATGTGTAGTCTTTGAATTCTTGAGGTAAGATCTTAAATCTTGCTTCCTTGAACTTGTTGAGATTGCTTTGTCGTTGAGTTCTTGAATCTTTGGTCTTTATTATGTTGTAGGCTTGTTCCTTCATGCTGTGTGATCTTTGATCTTGAGCCTTTGTCATTGTCTTTCGACTTTGTCTTTGATTTTGAGATCTCTAAATCTTTTCCTTGTTTGTCTTGATCGTCTTTGCCACCTTGCGATCTTGTGTCTTGACCAACATGCTCATACTTTGCATCTTCTTGAAAGCTCTCTAATAATCTCCCCCGAAGCTTGGTTTCTGAGGAGTTATCTTTAATATCAGAGTATGCGGAAGTCTTTGTCTTTAATACTTGAGCTTTCTTGATTCTTGAATCTTGATGCTTTAGTATGTCTTTGTAGTTTGAGCATGAGCATGTGGTAATGAATCTGACTCTGCTGGAATAAGGTTGCAACACCGTCGTTTGTACTTGCATTTAAATGTTAGTGATAAACAACAAATATGGACGAATATGGCTTTGTCATTCGTCAAGATTCGGTTGTACTTGTGATTGTAATCAGGTAGGTTTAATTTAGAAGATCCTCCTTGATAGGGTTTCCAGCTCAAAGTGTTAGATCCTCTAGCGCAAATGCATTAGATTCACCGTACTTGCTTGTTCTTAATACTGGAACGTCTCAAAGCAGACAACACGATATAAGTGAATCAGATAGTTACAATCTTTCTGATTTATCGGGTCGGGTTGTCGGATTATCGGGTTGGTAGGATCGGGTTGATTCGGGTTTTGGTGTCCTAAATATTGACCCTAACCCGACCCTATAAATTATTGGTTATCATGTTTCGGGTCAAAACGGGTCGGGTTGAATAGGGTTGGGTTGTCGGGTTGTTATCGGGTTGTAGCGAATATGGACAATATGATTAGTTTGAGAAACCGAAAGAACCAAACAGACTTCGACAAGATAAAGACGCAATATTACAGTGTAAAGAAATTATGTACAATCTACTAGAACTCAACTTTAACTAGTATGGACAATAAATGTGCTGCGAGAAACACTGCATGATATTATACAAATAAATCCTTTCTGGGTTCAATTCTATTGAATGACAATGATACTGTACAACATAAGAATGAAAATGCTACTGTACAACATGAGCAAAATTGCTATTGATTGAAAATGCTACTGTACAATGAGCAAAATTGGATGCTACCTTAAGGCTAAATGTTAAGCTAGATTGTGTTTTCATTCTCAACTCGAGTTGGCACAACTGTAGTTATTGTAGATGGTAAAATAAATAGCAATCGTCGAAGCTCAAGCAAACAAATACATTCAATATGAGGAGTTATATGAACCAGATTGCCATATGATTAGTTTGAAAAACTAGTGTTTTACTGTATTATAATAATTACAGATCAACTCCCCAACAAAACTTACATTACCAATGGCAGCTCACACAAACTACACACAAGCGCAAATGTCGAATTCGAACACCATATCTAGTCCTCAGTTCCTTGACAAGTAGTGTCTCTTTCTTTAGGTAACTTTGTAGTTACTGATGCTAATGCCAACGTCGTGATCAAAGTTAATCCTAAAAAAGACCTATACATTTATCGGGTTATCGGGTTGAACCCGAACCTGATAAGATTTGAAATAATAACCCTAACCCGACCCTATAAGGCTATCGGGTTGGTTGGGTTGACCCGATAAACCGAGTTGGACCCGAATGAACCCGACCCTATAAGGCCTTATCGGGTTTGGGTCAGGTTCCGGTCGGGTCGGGTTGACCCGTTTGACACCCCTAGTTACTATCTTTCTGATTGAGTCATCAATTCATTTACTAGACCAAATTGATATCAGGTGGACACAAGCTTAATTCATATAGAATCTCGCAAGTCACCTACCGCAGAGCTGTTTGATGTTGACTCTGGAAGGATTTCCATTCATCCAGTAGAAACTAAAGAGCATAACTCTGAATGTATCTATGCACAATCACAAGGAAAAATGAATAGTACACTTGTTAACACTTGTGAACTTATTGTGATCAATAAGTGTTTGTCATGGAATGTTGACCTAATGAATTTATTTCAGATCTCTTTTGGCTCTAAGACTCGATGTGTGTTTTCGGTTTTTAATGACCTAAAGCATGAGCCAGACAGCGCGACCTATTATAATATCACGTAACTTCGGAGTGAGAAAGTCAATAGAGAGTATGTGTATCTTCGGGGGGGGGGGGGGGGGGGGAGGGACAAAATGCGACAAAATCTTTTTGAAGGAAACTAGAATGCCTAGGAAGGGTTATTGCATTGCATCACTCTGCTGGGTCCATGAATCATTCTTCAATATCTAGTAATTCATCTTTGTAAAAACTGATAGATTAAGTAATTGACCCCGGTTTCTGCCTAAATGTGTGTGGAAGTCCTCTTTCCTTTTCACACCTTTATCCCAAACATTTCTTTTTAATTCTCAACCCCTAAATGCTTACCAAGACGTCATTACTAACACTTATTGTATTATTCCAGTGTTTAACGGCATTGTCTAGCAGGCATTATTCCCTATATTCTCATTCATCTCTAATCATACCTAAGGAACTGCTATTTCATAACTATGGAGTTGTCCTTTGGGTAAGATCCCTATCGTCTGTTGATCAATAAGACTAATACCTAACCTAAACTACCTTATGACATTTAGAATCTTGTGAATAAGATGATGTTGGGTATAAGATCGTAACCATAAAACCATTTGAAATCAATCAAAGTGTTTGATATAAATCAAAACGTTTAACACTTTGATTGTTTCATCTTTAAGAAATGCTCCCCCAACACATGTGCATTGATATTTAAAAATTGTTTTGCAACATTTAGGAAAGATTATGCACTAGAGTCTTAAAGATCACATTTTCTTGATCCATTTCTCGCCCTTATGGGAAATAACTAATCTCTTAGTATTTTCATACCAATTGATTAAATTTGAGACATGAAAATGTTGCATGGGGAGAAAAATGTTGACAACCAGATATATAACATGAATTAATGGAACGTTTTCTTTGGCTCCCCCTCAATTTCACACATATGACACCAATTGAGAGAATAGGATTATGAATTTGTAAATTCTATGTGAATTTAAGTTTGAGCTAGTTGTATATGTTTTAACAAAATGAGTGTTTAAATATTATTAACATTTTAACATTTTTCATTTGTTTAAACATTTTTAAGATGTTTTAGACACACAAAATAGACATGTGAGTATGTGCCTAAATGCATTAAAACTTGGTTTTAAAAGCTCCCCCTCAAAAATTGATTAACTTATAAAAAATGATTCGACTTTTGAAAGATACATGAGGAGGGAGTGTCGAACACACAATTTTAAAAGATTTTGAAGAACCTTTTGAGAAATTCTTAAAAAAATTATGTTCAACGTGTTTTGAAAAACCAATGTTACTTGAGCTCGAAAGACTTTGAATGTCTTTTGAATTGACTTTTTATGTCAGCTCAAGTCCGAGAAGTTGTTATCTTCTCGTTATGAGGATAAATATACATGATTGCACACTTTCATTTATTTAAAGACCGGGTTGTTATCTGACATTTAATAACAAACCATAAAGAAAAATTAGAAATGACATGTTTTAAAACTTTTAAACTCTTGCTTGAACTTCATTTACACGTCTGTGTCAATATTAATCGACATTTCTAGGCACGTAAATGTTATCGATTCCAAGAGACATGCCGAGAAGATTCTTTTTGGTATTTTTGAAATTTTTTGATTTTGTATTTGGTTTTTGAGAATTTTTAATTTTGTATTTTTCTTTTTGAAAATTTTTTTCTTTTTCAAAAATATTTTCTAACATAATTAAAAATGGAATGTTTATACAAAGAAGATGATGATAGAATATTTATATTAGATGAACCCTTTAAAGAGATGGGTTCAGAAGCCATTGAAGTACCTGCACTCAAAGAAGAAGAGTTTGCACAAATAGTAGTGTTAGGATTATGTGTTTTCTTTCCTAATGGTGAAGCACTATCATTCGTGTTGTAGCAGGTTTCAACGGACTTTCTAATGGGAATCCACTTAAGACCAACCTGAGTAAAGATTCTACCCG
This sequence comes from Tanacetum coccineum, assembly GCA_026074375.1. Taxonomy (NCBI): domain Eukaryota; kingdom Viridiplantae; phylum Streptophyta; class Magnoliopsida; order Asterales; family Asteraceae; genus Tanacetum; species Tanacetum coccineum. The sequence continues at coordinate 27,510 of BQNB010009396.1, read as the reverse complement.
TTGGTTTCCATGTAAGACCAGATCTAGGAGGCGTTGTTTTCAGATACACATTGGAAGACTTATTTGGAGAAAACTTTTGTCCTATAGGGATCTGTTTGTCATGTTTCTTAGAATCACATTTCTTTTCTATGGGCATATATCTCTTTGTTGTTTTATTGGATTGTGCATCCTTTTTCTGCGCAGAGGCATAAGAATGTACCTTTGACAGGTATTTTAAGATGCAGTCATCGTGATTTGCATTGTATTTGCACTGTAAATGCACTTTTTGCATGTAGGACATGCCAAGTCTTTTGACTTCAAGAAAGGCGTTTGATTCCTAGGTGGTTCTGCTATGTTAACAGTTCTATTAGATACACGACTACTCATGGATGGTGGCCAATTCCTAGGTTGTTGATTAAACTTCCTAGGTTTCGGTTTGTTACCATTAGCAGTGTTTGGTAATCTAGCAGATTGTTGCACACTAGGTTTGGTATTCAAGGCTTTGTCTTTTTGAAGTTTTCCCTTTTTCTTAGCTTCCTCTAGGTAGTAGTTATAAACCATGTTATTTGAGCCTATGAATTCCCTTGGTGACTGAAATGACACATGCTTTGGGCTATTCCTAGAAGGGCCATGGAGCAGTTCCCAACATCAATAAGGGCTTAGCAAAAGATATTTCAAACTTGAGGCCAAGAATGTGGAGTGACCTGGTTTTGTCATATCATGTGACACACCAACTAGGAGGCAAACTGATGTCTTGGTATTAGGATCGTTACGATTTATACACCAGTTGGTTGTCCTTACCACAGGTTGATTTTTGATTGGTTGCAAAGGCGGGTTTTTTCCTCCCCAAGATGATTGTTTTCAAAATAAGTAACCCACACCCTTTCCTTGATCTTCTAATTAGTTTCTTGTTACCTCACATATAGCAATATTCTTTTCTTGCAATTGACGTTCAAATCATTTTTTTTTTTTTGTATTTTAAAATATTGTTCACAGTACGTTCATAAATACATTTGACGCTTTTCTTGCAAACTGTGTTGTTTTTTTTCATTTGTTTCTTGACATTGTTGTAAAGCAAGTTCAAGCGAAATTGAGTGTTTTTTTAAATTAGCAAAACTTTGTAAAAGCTCATTATAAACTTCTTTGCTAACAGTTTTAGTTTGTTTTGAAAGCTTTTGTGCAAGACATTCACATTCTTTTACTTTATGAACATATAAGCATTGCAATTCAGTGTGAGCATCTAAATCAGATAACGAATGCAATAATATACATAACATCATTAGATACACAATCTTACAAAAGTATATCATACATGTTTGAAAATTTTGCTTTATCATATTCAAGTTTGTCAATTTCATTTTCAAGTGATTCAACGTACTTTAAATCAGCATGCATTTCTTGCTTAAGTTTGTAAACAAATGTGAAACTATCATTTTGTGTCTTTATGGCAAGAGGCATCCAAACATGGTGACTTAATTAGGATTCCATACATAGTAGATTGGTGCACGAAAATGATCATTAATGCTTTTCCTGAGCTTGATCAACAAGTTCTTTAAAATGATTTATGTTATTCGTCATTCCATTATATGCTTGTCTACTTTTACTTATTAATTTGGAAACAGGTAAGAAACCGATGTTTTTGAAAAAATTTGGTTTAGATTTCACAAAAGATTTTCTCCACATTTTCTTTCTTACTTCATTTGCATGTGCCAACTATTCATGATATTCCTGTGTCGCTGGTTTGAAAATTTCATTAAGACTATTTAGCTTTATGTAGTCATAAGGTCTCACTAAGTCTTTATTCAATTTTGATCGAATCTCTTTTTCAAGAGTCAGAGTTTTCTTCCTAATAGAGGGACAGCTGTTTGCAGATCGAGATTGGTCATATGGGATCTCATACAAACATGGTTTTTCAGATTGAGGCTTTTTGAGGTACATTGGATTTGCAAAGGTTGGTCTACCATTGAATGTTGGGCCTTTGGGAGCTAACATATGAATGGTTTAAATTGATTGATTCTTTTTGTAAACAATTTCATTCTAAAACTTTAATTGCTCCATTGAAATCATTTTGTCAATGTCGTTTTCATTCCTTAAGTTTCAAACATCCGTATTACCTTTGTGTTTTCTCTTTGATAAGACCTCGAAATGTGACTTTGTTAAATACTCGTGTTGACTAACCATTATGTTTTCTCTTTGACAACTAAAATTTCATAGGCTTTAAGTTTTAAACCTCTTTTATGTCAATTTCTTTTTGAGCTAATAGTCCTAGAGTTTCATTTAACTTATGTTTAAGTTTGTCATAGTCAACTTGACAGTCATTTAAGGTCTTGTACGTCTCAAGCTCAGTCTATTTATTTTGAAATGTAATTAGACAACTATCCCAAATACTATTAGACTCCCCTAGAGTTCTACTATTTTGCAAAGAATAATTTGGCACTCGTTCAATTTCATGAGCAAGTGAGGTGTTTCGCTTTCTTTAATTGCTTTGAATCTTTTTTAATTTTCATCAACATCATGTTTAAATTAAACAATTAAATTTGCATGCACAACCACGCATAATCACATCTACAGCAAATTGGTCAGATCTGAATATCATCTCACACATATCCGGTGAATCGGGAATGACATTACTATCAACCTTTTCCACCAACATATAGAGTTAATAATAGCATTCTGGTTGCTCATAAATGTTTGTGTGTCAATTAGAAAACACATTATATTTCAGCATATATTGTAAGCCCAACCATTGGTTCTGTGTCATAGGAAGGTCTGATGTCTGTATCATCCCTAGAAGTGCTTTTGTCATTCCATTCATTCCTTGACCTGCTGATTTCATCACCAGAAGTGTTGCTTTGATTCTCTAAACCTTGATCATTCCCATTTGTCTGATACAATCCTACTGCAATTTGTGTCTTCCACGAACTAAGCATCCTTTGCTTTAACTTTGAACTTTGGCACTTCTAAAATCTTCATCTTTACTTTCACTCCAACCTATCTGAAAGCTCTTGTTCATGACGTGCTCTTTCAATAATACATTTCTCAATGGATTCCATGTGTTGGATTATCAAGTCGTTGAAGGATTGAGCTTCCATCGGAGTATAGTCTTTGAAGTCTTGCCTTGCTTCTCGAGCATTGGAATCATAATTGGAAGACTTGAGCATCTCTAAATGTATGAACTTATCAAACTGCACTTTGATCAAACTTAGAGCAGACTTGGAATCCTTCTCGTGAGGTATTTCATTGTTGAGTTGCTTTTCTAAGTTATTCATGTTTTGAGATAACTCATACTTGAAAGTTCTAATGTCAGTATGAAAGAGGTGTGAAAATACGTGTTGAAACAATGGAGAATTAGTGAAAGTCTGCCTTTCGAGATGTTGAGTGGTTGTTTTAAGTGCATTAAATTTGTTCAAGGAGTTCTCTTTCAAAATCTTTTCTTGCTTTTGCAGTTGTTGTATCTCTTGTTCATTTAAATCTGAACACGAAGATAATGTATCTTTTGTTTCCATTGTAACGTAAATTATGAAGTGAAAATGATTTGTAGGATCTTAAGTAGGTAAAGTGATTGTTGTTGTGGATTGTTGTTGTTTGAGTTCACGGGATTTTACAATTCTATGAATTAAACCGAAAAAAGAATAATCTTTTACGGGATTTTACTAAATCAAGAAGAAACCGTGAAAGAATGAAGTTGTTGTTAAGTTGGGAATTATTGTATGTTTACGTTTCTTTAAAGTCTAAATGAAGTGTTACAATAAAAGTCCAACTTGAATTTCACCGAATTTGACTTAACCGAAATTGAAAAATTCAATGTATAAATTGCTGGTATAAAAAGCCGTCTACAAACGTATAAATCGCTGGTATAAAAAGCCGTCTACAAGCGTATAAATTGCTGGTATAAAAAGCCGTCTACGAGCGTATAAATCGCTGGTATAAAAAGCCATCTACGAGCGTATAAATCGCTGGTATAAAAAGCCGTCTACGAGCGTATAAATCGCCTAATTTCAAACGCGTATAAATCGCCGTCTAGAAAAGCGTATAAATTGCCGTCTACTAAAAAACGTATAAATCGCTCAATTTCAAACGCGTATAAATCACCGTCTAGAAAAGCGTATAAATCGCCGTTTTCAAGCGTATAAATCGCCGGATTCAAAAACACGTATAAATAGCCATCTTCAAGCGTATAAATCACTAGATTTAAAAACACGTATAAACAGCCGTCTTCAAGCGTATAAATTGCCGTCTTCAAGCGTATAAACAGCCGTCTTCAAGCGTATAAACAGCCGTCTTCAAATTTTCTGGAAAAACAACTTTTGAATCACTTAAAAGATACTTTTTGACATTTTTACTCGATTTTTCTTGTACAACTTACTTTTCTAAGCCTATTAGAAGCATAAAAACACAAACTTTAAGGTTTTTAACACAAAAAAATTTCGGATCAAGATTTTTGAACACAAAAACTTTCGAACTAAAATAAACCAAAAACAAAATCACTAAAAACCCCTTGGCTTTTGATACCAATTGTAGGAACCAAGAAATCACTTCACTTCCATGATAAGAAACAAATATAATAGATAAGAAGAAAAGGAAGAAGATTAAAGAGATGTTAGAGAGAGAAACTAGAGAAAAGAAAGAGATGGTTAATTTACAAGTGTGTGAAAAACAAATGAGAACCAACACCTTCTCCACACTTAGAGAGAGATATTTATACCAAGTATTGGACCAGTCTAAAGAGGCTTTCTTTGGACCGTTTGGTATTTATCTAGGGTCGGGCTCTGGATTACTTTGGACATTAGTCCGAAACACGTACAATATTAGATTAATTAACGAGCCTGATTCCCGTTCTAGCCTATTACAACATTTACTAAATAAAGACCGAACTTCCATGATTAGTAGCTGAGCTTCCTTGTTTGGCTCAATATTTTGAGGCTAACAAAGAGCTTCTTCAAAATACGTACGTGTATAACAATGTACAACACCGAAACCTTTCAAGTTGCTAAAGTAAACAACCTCTACGTGTATCCACACTACACGTTATACAATATCACCCGAATGCTAGTTCATCAACCAACGAGCAAAGAATACTAGAACGTTAACCAAAGCTCAAACTCCCTTCGTGGGGTGTTTATCTTGTTCGAGCAACAAGAGGAAGAGAAAAAGAGAGGGATAGTAATTATGAGCTAAGGACCCCTCTATTATACTAGGTGAATTTCAGCATTCCTAATTTACTTAGCTTAAGGCCAAAGCTATCACAAAACTCACAAACACCCCCTTGGGCCTTATGGCCAGTCGAACCCAACCAAACAACCCCTTTGGGTTGACTTTTTGACTTTTGCAATATTTATGTATAATTACATTTAATTACATAGTAATTAAAAACCTTATAGTTAATTATTCGTAAACGAACTAATTAACGACCGTTTAGTATTCTATCGTTAGTATAGTAATATATATATAATAAATATACATTTATATTATTATATATACCAATAGAATGATATCTAAGTGCATAAGTGTGTGACCCCGTAGGTTCACGTATTCCTAGCCGTATAAATATCTGTATGACATGAGCATATTGATAACATTAAATATTTGATACTTTTTGGTGTCAAAATCCCTGCGTAATTGCTTGTAATTGTTGCTTATTTTCCTTGATAATGGTACTTAATTACTTTTTATGTTAATTTTAGGATATACAAGCATTCGAACGTTTTTGCATGCAAAATGGACAAAAGGTGGCATTTAACAAAGATTGCACCGTAACCACATCGACAAGGTTACGGCGTAAAACACGATGAGTCATATTTATGGCGTAAACATTACACGTCGATATTGCTATAGTTGTTGAGTTAGCATTATGTCGTAATCCATGAATTTGATTACGCCGCAACACTATTTTAGCCTATGAAATGGAATTTTCATCAGCAAGGTTACGGAGTAACCACACAAATACATTACGTTGTAACCAACTCAAAGTCTATAAAAAGAATGAGTTTTATCTCATTTTAGATATCTATATTCCTACAGCCCACACAAGGGTTTGGAGAAAAACACTTTTAGCAAACACTAGTGAGAGAAGGAAGAAGTAGCCATGTAACATGTGATAAATCTAGTTTTAGGAACTGTAGCATTTCACAATGTTTCCTACATTCTCCTAGATCTAAACATGGTGTAATTATCCTTAATATCATTATTGTTCTATTCTCATTTGGTTCTTTACTTCTCCTGTTATTATTATCATAGTCTGTATTAAGCTTTGGTTACAAGATCTCAATATTGGTTTTGAATTAAGGTTGAGAGAACTCTGAGTGTAAAGATACCCTTTTCACTCAGTTGTCCTCAATTCTCTAATTGTAGTACCCCACATACGTTGGTGGTTTGACTTTAACCCATAAAGGCTTTCCCTTAATCTTAAGACTGAAATTCAGCATTTCTGTGCCATCAGCACCCGTTTGATTGTAGTTTAATTCTAACCCCTTGCTATATGATCTAGCTATGGTATTAGGTGTGATACACATTTGAGTCGCAATTGTTCTAACATCAAACCACGAGAGGAATAAATCACTGTGAACTAGGAATAGATCAATTCCTCTCGCGGGTCCATTCCACCTAGGGATCATAGGCTAAACGAGGATGTCCGTCTTAGTTTAGTGGGTCGTTAACCTCAGAGTATTATGTTAATAGTAAATTGCACCAAGAGGAAGTCCGAGAATCAGATGAGTAATTCCAGTAAATGTATAAGCATTTATTCTATCATAGACTTTCCTTCTTTACTGTCAGATCATAATTTATTCGATATCTTTCTGTCTTTCTTTCAGTCTTATTTCATTAATAAACTACTCTTGGGACGACCTCGGATTTACCAAATCTAAACTACTCACGAGCGGGTTCTCTGCCCGTTAGTGCGTTTGTAAAGGTAAAACGAGTTTTATAAATTTAAAACTTGAATTAAGACCTAATAATGTTTTTGATCATTTTGTCCAAGCGAATGTCACATGATACAAGTACAAAGATAAGCTTTCTACTAAAGGACGCGGGTACCTTCATCTCTCATAATGGAACAACGTAGCCGTAAATGAGTCGAACTTAATGACTCGTTAAATAAACAAAAATGCTAGTCGGGAGACAACCCAAAAAGGTTTTTCCTTTAAATTTCTGCCAAATTATAGCAATAATGTTTTCTTGGTCATACAAGTTGTCATTTCTTTGAAATTATGTTTAAAACTTAGTTACGCCGTAATCGAGGTCGAGGGTTACGGCGTAATAGTCATTTATATAGGTATTTTTGAAACGGTTTAAACATACTTTACGGCGTAACCGATCCAATCCTGTTACGCCGTAAACTTTTCCAGGGGTATAAAAAGAAAGTGGTTACGGCGTAAGGCAGTTTCTTCACCACTTTTACCATAAAAACTTCACAGTAAAATCGTGTTCTTACTGTTTCTAATCGATCCAACATGGCAGGTAAATATTTTTTTCATTCTATTCCCTCTTGCTACAAATTTATCTGTCTTGTTTAATTTTTCTATCTACAATTGGATTGATTGATTATTACATTCTTAACACTGTGTATGATTCCATGTCTAACTTAACCATTGATAATCGTTAATCATATCATCATAATAGGGAATGATTACATTGAACATACCAACTGATCAATTTATGAGGATGTTAATTTGGGGACATAAGTTCGATCCTGTTTTTAAAATATAAACTTGGTTTTGAGTGTTTAAAATGGGAGATTTTATGGCTATGGATAATCTATATGTAATGTTTGGGAATATACACAGGCAGTGTTTACGCCGTAACCATTGTTACAATTACGGCATAAAAGAATGTGTTACGACGTAACTTATACTATGGTTACGCCGTAATGTCCTCATGATCTCTTTATTTCAAGGGTAGCTCGATACCATTTCACCATATAATTTTTGAGTTTACATCTCATGTGAATGGTTGCAATTTAACAATTGTGAGTTCTCAGCTGATAGCTAAAAAGAGTTCCACAAAAGACACTCAGAAATGTCAATAAAGGAGATAAAGAGACCCGAAGCTCTTAACATTGATGAATTTGGTGCTCTTCATGAAGGGATAGCTCTTCAGAATCTTAATCAGCTCTGTCACGTTAGCTATAGGGAGGAAGATAGGACTTTTACTTCTCAAGCATGGAACATGTTGTTTAGGATTCATGAGCGGGTAGTCAGGGAGTATGTTATGGAGTTCCTATCAAGTTTTACCTTTAGGGATCATATCGTGGACTTGGACAATGCCGACACTATGGTTTTTCAGTTAGGAGGGGTTAAAAGAAGTATGATTATGAGGCAGTTTATTTTGGCATTAGGATTGTACACACCTGAGGAAATGGGCAATGTCTTGTTCGAACCATTTCGTGAATCATGCTTTAGAAACAGGCCCAACAACTACAACCCCGTTGAGTACTTCATCAACATTTCTACTCATAATCACTATGATACCCGATACCCCCATCCTACACCTCAATCCGAAGCCCCATCCGCCGTTTGGCACATCGATTGCTCACCTTGTCTATTGCAGGTAGGCACAGTGGTAAGGAGAAAGTTACTCTGGATGACTTGTTTTTGTTGCACAGTATGGATGGAGGAGTAAGGGTGGATGTTCCATAGCATGTAGCTAAATTTTTCACAGACAAAGCAAAGGGGTACAAGAAGAAGAGTCCGATTGTGGGAGCACATTTGATTAGAGGATTGCTAAGTAGTATAGATTGATAACTCGGGGGTCTTTAAAGAGTGTTACTTTAGGACTAGAGACTTCGCTATTGAATGTGTCTAAGCTGGTTGATTTAGGTATCTGTAGGTATAATGGACTGGGCTATGGTGAGTTAGTTGATGATATCCCTGATAATGACGAGAATGAGGGTGTTGCCGATGCTAGCCATGATGATGAAAGGGGTGTAAGATGCCACCCAATATGAGCTTCACCAACAGGCTCAGAGCAATGGATGAAAGACTAGGTGCAATGGAGACTGATATCTCTAGACTAGGGAGCGATGTTGATGATCTTACATACGTTGTGTCCGGGATGTCCGAGCAGTACGATTAGTTTTATGAAGAGTTTGGACAGATGAGGATGGAGCAAGAGAGGTTCCAAACTTGGAACACTGATCACCTTTCACAGCTTCTATCCTATCACCACATTAATCACACCCGCTATGATGGAACCCACTATTCCTATGTCCCAAAAATTCCTGATTTAGGGGTTCAATAAGGCGTGAACTTCATGTTTAGTACTATGGTCTACTCCACTGCTCCCTTATAATCTCCCTCTCCTAACCCATTCAGATTGTTTAACGATGCCAATGCAGGACCTTCCACTTCTTAAAACCAAGAAAATGACATGAACGAAGAATAGTTCTTCATTTAATTTGAACCAAGAAACAATTTGAAACAATTTACTTTTTATGTCTGTAATAATTGGATTTTTAGGATATTATCTTTACATATCTATGTTTGCTGCTGACATTTGTGTTTTAGATTTAATGGAATTCAAGCTCATAATGATGTTACAGCGTAAACACATCTCCGTGTTACGCCGTAATCATTATGTTTACGGCGTAATTGAGCCGGTCCAGTTACACCGTAAAGTCCATTTGTTTTGCATGCAAGATTACTATAATTGGGCCGATCCAATTATCTCTCTGGGCCTTTTAATTTTGAGTCGCTTGTTCAAAGAAACTACGAGAGGAGTTTTTAATTCTTATTTCTAATTTTAAATCTTTTATTTTCGTACAAAAGGGACTTTGTACATTTCCAGTTGGGGGGAAAGAAATAAGAATCACTTGACTAATATTTGCCTTTGATTTTTAGTTTTATTTGAAAAATGGTGCCAATTTTAAAATTTTTGACATGTTTTTCTTACTAAACTAGAATTTATCTTTGTCGAGCGCACTATAACCAAGTAGTGAGGTTAAGCCTAAAGATTCTGTTTTCATCTATTATACATAAATCCACCAAAAATATGAGTGTGCCAGTAGTATTATAGACTTTAGAACTTGGCATGTATATCATTTCGAGACCTGATTGATTAGCAGGAATAGATGGTTCGAGAAGGCAATATTTAGGAATTCACCCAAATAGCTATTATGTATATGTTTATCGACTAGTTACACTAACTTGTTGACATCCCATGTTAAAAACCCTTTTGTTGCACTCATCATTAGTGCACGATACCCATAGATCACCCTTGTTGAGCCAATCTATGTTTTCAACCATTATTATATATTTTGTTACACCATTTCGCCTTAGCCAACCTTGTAGTCTATATTTATCCTTGTGTTGAAATTTTTGGCTACCTAAATTCATGGTTTAAGAAAATGGTTTGAAGATTGGCACGTACTTTAATGATACATCATTTTGATCATGGAAGACCCCCGGTATCATCACTTTCGATATTGTTTATCTCAAGTAGGGGGATATATGATATATACAGGAGTATTAAAAAAATGGAGAAAAGGTGGTGCAACTATAAGCTACCTAGTGATATAAATCCTGATGTTGGTTACGTGTTATAAAACCAACTAAGTAAAAAGGTGGTGCAACTATGAGCCACCTAGTGATTTTGGGGATGGTGCAACTATAAGCCATCTAAAGTATAAAGGTGGTGCCACTATAAGCCACATAGTGAAGAATGGGTTAGCATGCTCCGCAAGATCTCATCATTAGCTAACCCATATTGATAATATGATCAGATTTTCGCACTCGAAGACTTGGACTATGGATGGACAGTAGCCGGTTATGGATACCTTAGATTATATAGGACTATTTGTTTTGTGTTTCTATCTTAACACCAATTAAATGTGTACCCCATGTCTATCCTAACCCTTTATATCACCTAATAAACCTGTGTTATGTCACCCATGTTGCCTTTAATAATTATTTAGATCCTAAATCTAATTGGTGTAGAATTATGTACTTCCCAAGCTTATGATATAATACATGCTATGACTGTACAGTTGAGTGATCACACCAAAAATGAACACTTAGACTGGTTGAGAGTTGAGTGAATTTTGACCCCTTTTTCGTGAGGTGTTCGGCTTTAATGTTTCTAGCATAAGTCTATTATAGATTCATTTATTTGAGTTAAATGAGAGAAACTTTTTATAAACTATTCTAACAGGTCTACTTGAGGGCAAGCAGAAGTCAAGTGGGGGGATATTTGATAACATCAAATATTTGATACTTTTTGGTGTCAAAATCCCTGCGTAATTGCTTGTAATTGTTGCTTATTTTCCTTGATAATGGAACTTAATTGCTTTTTATGTTAATTTTAGGATATACAGTTACGACGTAAAACATGATGAGTCATATTTACGGCGTAAACATTACACGTCGATATTGCTACAGTTGTTGAGTCAGCATTAAGCCGTAATCCATGAATTTGATTACGCCGCAACACTATTTTAGCCTATGAAATGGAAATCTTCATCAGCAAGGTTACGACGTAACTACACGAATACATTACGCCGTAACTAACTCAAAGTCTATAAAAGGAATGAGTTTCAGCTCATTTTAGATATCTCCATTCTGACAGCCCACACAAGGGTTTGGAGAAAAACACTTTCAACAAACACTAGTGAGAGAAGGAAGGAAGAAGGAGCCATGCAACGTGTGACAAATATACTTTTAGGAACTATAGCGTTTTGCAATATTTCCTACATTCTCCTAGATCTAAACATGGTGTAATTCTCCTTAATATCATTATTGTTCTATTCGCATTTGGTTCTTTACTTCTCTTGTTATTATTATCATAGTCTGTATTAAGCTTTGGTTAGAGGATCTCAATATTGATTTTGAATTAAGGTTACAAGAACTCTGAGTGTAAAGATACCCTCTTTACTTAGTTGTCCTCAATTCTCCAATTGTAGTACCCATGTACGCTGGTGGTTTGACTTTAACCCATAAAGGCTTTCCCTTAATCGTAAGACTAAAATTCAGCATTTCTGTGTCATCAGCACCCGTTTGATTGTAGTTCAAGTCTGACCCCTTGCTATAGGATCGAGCTATGCTATTAGGCATGATACGTATTTGAGTCGCAATTGTTCTATCATCACACCACGAGAGGAATAAATCACTGGAACTAGGAATAGGTCAATTCCCCCTCGCGGGTCCATTCCACCTAGGGATCATAGGCTAAACGAGGATGTCCGTCTTAGTTTAGCGTTACCTCAGAGTATTGTAAAAGTAAGTAACACCCCCATATAATCACAACATCGCAGCGGAATACCACTTTGGGGTGCTACTTCATAGTATAAAGTACAAGTTACAGAAAACGACCTCAAAAGAGACGTTAATAAAATGTCACATTCGATTAAGATTTCAGAGTAAAATCAGGTCCCAATAATTTATAATTTAACAAGATTACAAGAGTTCAAACATGAATCATTTTGTATATTTGAAGTAAAAAAGTGATCGAATGTGAAGAAAATTGAGTCCTTGAGTTTTGTTGATATCCACGCGTCTCAAATGCTCCCAATGCTCAGCTAACAAGATATAACCTGAGAAAATACATGCAAAACGTCAACAATAATGTTGGTGAATTCATAGGTTTAAGTAAAAACAGTATTGATATAAATCAAGTAATGTTTCAGTAAGAAAAGTAGCGTTACAACATTTAGAAGAATTGTTTTGAAATCCAAGTAGTAATTTAATAAATCAAGTATGCTTAGTAGTGGACCACAAGGTATAAGATTAACCAACGACAATGCAACGAATGCAGTGTCAAGTAACAGAATTATTGCATTAAGCTCGTGATAACCGATCCCTTTGACGAGAAAATATAGTTTGCCCCAAAAGATTTGGTATTATTGCTATATACCTAATTCTCAGAGTAATATATCCGTTGAAAGTGGGTGTTCCAAAAGGATTCAGACCCCGGATGGGGAGTCACCCCATAGTACTATTTATTACACTAGCGTTTACCCATCATAGGTAGTTAACGGTGCACGATGTTAGGGTCTTTAATTGGAAAATGGGGCACTTAATATGAAAATATTGGTCTTAAACTCATTTTGAAAATATGGGCATAATTTATGATTAGTTTGGTCATTCTAGTCGTAACTCATTCATCCAGAATAGTTACGGATTTATCCAAAGAACCACATGGTCCTCATATGTTTTACCCTTCACCCATGTAGAAACCCAATAGCCTCCAAGTCAAATAAAATTAGTTATAAGCCTAACTATCTGCATTACAAATTATGGGTACACACTAAGTTTGTTTCCACGGTTTTGGTCGTATCTCGACCATCCGGAAGAGTTGGCGTTCCATCCAACTCGCCACTAGGACCTAACATATTAGCCTATTCATTAATGCAAAGATACAGTAGGATTTAAGCCAAAATTTTCCCATTAAAATACCAACTTTACTCGAAAGTTCCAAAAAAAATAGCCGAAAGTAACCATAAATAGTCAACACTTATAGGAATTACTATTATATATATAGATGGCGGTGATCCCGAAGATAAGCGTAAGAATTTGAGAGGAGAGTAGCTCATATATGTACGAGTATCCATATATAATACTAGTATTGACGTTCGAGGGAGAAAATAAGAAAACAGGAAGTACGCGATAATCGGAATGGTCAGCGTATATATAACCGACCGATATAAAGAAAATAATATGACGTCATAAGATAGACGTGTGAGAGCAAAATAATAACCAAGCATTATATATTCATTATTAATATAATAGCAATAAGGATGCAAAAAGGAGCATATAAGTTACCTGGGAGCAAGCAAGCGCGGATATCGGACAATGGTGAAGGACTCTTAAAATTTTTTGAAAAACGGTTATAGTCTAGGGTTTTGAAAATGACCTAGTTCGCTATAACGAGTGCTCTGATACCAATCTGTAACACCCCCATATAATCACAACATCGCAGCGGAATACCACTTTGGGGTGCTACTTCATAGTATAAAGTACAAGTTACAGAAAACGACCTCAAAAGAGACGTTAATAAAATATCACATTCGATTAAAATTTTAGAGTAAAATCAGGTCCTAATAATTTATAATTTAATAAGATTACAAGAGTTCAAATGTGAATCATTTTGTATATTTGAAGTAAAAAAATTATCGAATGTGAAGAAAACTGAGTCTTTGAGTTTTGTTGATATCCACGCGTCTCGAATGCTCCCAATGCTCAGCTAACAAGATATAACCTGAGAAAATACATGCAAAATGTCAACAATAATGTTGGTGAGTTCATAGCCCCATCTTTTCTTCTTTAATGGTTTCCATAACTATTTTCGGGGTGAGAATACATGCTTGTTTTATTAAGCAAAATTACTGATTCCAATTTCATAAGCTTTTCATGAATGTTTTACTAAAGATTTTACTTGCATTTCACATGATTTCTAATACATGTTTGATACATGGTTGTTTACCATTGAATTTATTAAAGCTTAAATTGTTTACTAAATGATTTGAGATCATTGTTTATCTATTTACAAAACCGTGAATTTTGAACATATACCTGTTTTAAATTGGACACAAGTGCTTGAAGGGTATTCTTGACCCGTTATTGCGAACTATCGTAGGAGTACCTATTGCTAAAGACCCTAATATCATGCACCGTTAACTACCTGTGATGGGTAGACGCTAGTGTAATAAATAGTACTATAGGGTGACTCCCCGTTCGAGGTCTGAATCCTTTTGGAACACCCACTTTCAACGGATATATTACTCTGAGAATTAGGTATATAGCAATAATACTAAATCTTTTGGGGCAAACTATATTTTCTCGTCAAAGGGATCGGTTTTCCCGAGCTTAATGCGATAATTCTGTTACTTGACACTGCATTCGTTGCATTGTCGTTGGTTGATCTTATACCTTGTGGTCCACTACTAAGCATACTTGATTTATTAAATTACTACTTAGATTTTGAAACAATTCTTTTAAATGTTGTAATGCTACTTTTCTTACTAAAACATTACTTGATTTATATCAATACTATTTTTACTTAAACCTATGAATTCACCAACATTATTGTTGACGTTTTGCATGTATTTTCTCAGGTTATATCTTGTTAGCTGAGCATTGGGAGCATTCGAGACTCAGTTTTCTTTACATTCGATAACTTTTTTACTTTAAATATACAAAATGATTCATGTTTGAACTCTTGTAATCTTGTTAAATTATAAATTATTGGGACTTGATTTTACTTTAAAATTTTAATCGAATGTGACATTTTATTAACGTCTATTTTGATGTCGTTTTCTGTAACTTGTACTTTATACTATGAAGTAGCACCCCAAAGTGGTATTCCGCTGTGATGTTGTGATTATATGGGGGTGTTACAATTCTAATAGTAAATTGCACCAAGAGGGAAGCCGAGAATCATTTGAGGTAATTTAGTAATGGTATACCTTCTATCCTAGTATTTCCTTCTTTACTGTCAGATCACAATTTATTCGATATCTTTCTCTCTTTCTTTCTGTCTTATTTCATTAATAAACTACTCTTGGGATGACCTCAGATTTACCAAATCTAAACTACTCACGACCAAGTTCTCTGCCTATTAATGCGTTTGAAAAGGTAAAACAAGTTTTATAAATTTAAAACTTGAATAAAAATATTTTAAAATAAAATACGCATCACATATCCTAACAATCAACCTTTTAACTTAGTTGATATGCGTGATAAATCAGTCTATGAGACCCTAATAGAGAAAATGTCGAGTTGTTCATTAAACTTCGATTTTAGGATTAAAAAGGGGGATCCTAGTAACCTTAAGATTCCATATATGATAGTGCATAAATCCATTTCCAACGCATATATCAATTTAGATTTTCCCATGAATGTTATGTCCTTAGCCTACTACAATGCCATTAGAAATCAGGAGTATGAAAATTTTATTAGGATTGGAAAGGATATGCATGTGTTTGTAGGTAATATGAGTCATGTGATGGATTTTACCATTTTTGAGAATGTTGATGCAAACATTGACCCTAGCTTATCTCAAGTAGTTTTTGGACGACCTTTTTATGGAAACAACTAAGCTAATACTTGATAAAGAAAATGGATTAATCACATTCACAGACGGAATTAAGGAAGTTACTTTTAAAACACCATATAAAGATCCAAAAATGGAAGACTTGATTAGTTAAGGGCATGACCTATTGTCGTCTAGAGTAATACTTAGCGATGACGATTTTAGGAGAGGATGTGAAAGCCCATTTGATTTAGAGGACAGATTTTATAAAGATGTTGACAAGCTTGGTCCAGATTATAATTGGAAAATTGAAAGGCTAGATCTTGAAGGACCCTTTGAAACCAAGAATAGTAGGACAAGCAAAGGAGTCACGTAAGGAGAGTGACTCTGAGTCTAGCTAGAAGACTCGTTAATAAAGAAAATCGCTTAGTGGGAAGCACCCAAATCTTTTATTTTATGCATTTTAGGAGTGTCGTGTGTTTTTAATTCTCATTATTTATCTTATATGTTTGAATTATATGTGATCATGCTTTGTTTTATCTTTAACCTCGTCTTAATTACAATCAAAGGTATTTTACATAAAATAAGTGTAGGGGAAAACATGTGGTTTTTAAGAACCATTTCAAACATATAAAATAGATAGTTTAAGTTAAATTGGCACTTTTATGTTTTATTTATTTGTTTTGAGTCATATGTTTGTACAAAACGTTTTTGTGGCCTATGCAGTAAAAAATTTCAGGAAATCATTAATAGGATATGTTTGCAGAATTTTTTTCCAGAAAACAAAGAAATAAAATTTCACAGTGTGTGGAGACGGCGTCAGGATTAAATCCTAACGGCGTCACCACTGTAGCAAAAGAAATTTGCATTTAAAAAAAAGAGATTTTATGTTTTTTTGAAAAGAAATATCACTGTAGGAAAAGAAATTTTCTTCTAATTCCACAAGAGTAGCAAGTTCTAGTAGAGTTAGCAGACCAGAGTCTAATGGCAATAATATGAAGAAAAGAGTCTCACTGCATACTAAGTCTAAGAGTATTTCTAAGGAATTCAAGAAACCTTAAAGTAGTGTTAGTTTAGTTTCCAATAAGCGTAATACATTGAATTCGAATGTTTCTAAATAAAAAACAAATGTATTAAATACGAAAGGTGTAAACGCTGTGAATGATGGTTCTAATCTTGTATGTGTTTCATGTGGCAAAGATGTTTTTATGATTTCTCATGATAAATGTGTTGCTCGATATGCTTTGTCTGTGAATTCTAGATTAAAAAGGGTCTTGTTTACCTCTCCCGTAATGGCAAAATCTAGCAATTTATGAGCTACTCCCATAATTTCAAAATCTAGGTTTAGTGTTGCTAACCCCCCAAAAGCATCAAATAAGTTCTTTCATGCTTAACCACTAAATCCATAATCTAGACAACATAGGAAACTTAGCACTTACATGAAAACTAAAATCAAAACGAGTAGGAAGTAGCAGAAATGGTTTGAACATCAACCAAATTTCAATTGGTCACCTGAGAGCCTAACTTCACAAAAACTACCAAGTGTGAATAAGAGTAGATCTAGTACCGTAACTCACTCTAAAACACCGGTTACCACACAAAAATGGGTAGCCAAACTGTCCACTCTTCCATTCGTGTTTTCTTCATGTGGTACTCTTCCATTCATGTTTTCTTCATGTGGTGCATGTGATCCAGCTTGTCCTTTGGATTGTTGATAGCGGGTGCTCGAAGCATACGACTGGCAATCTTAAACTGCTGAAAAATTTCGTAGAGAAATTCATGTGAACAGTCCGCTTTAGAAAGGACCACTTTGTAGCAATCACATGATATGAAGACTACGTTTAGGGAAACCTCACGATTTGTCACGTATACTATGTTGAGGGCCTTGGCACAACCTTTTCTCAGTTGGACAATTTTGCGATGGGGAACTAGAAGTAGCCTTTCGATCAAACACTTGCTTTGTTTGGAATTTGGAGGGTGAAGATCTGCTAACCGGTTCTCGTGATTCTAATCTCTACACCATCTCCATTTCTAACATGACAGCTTCATCTCCCGTCTGCTTAATGTCCAAAGCTACATCAACAAAATCGTGGTTATGGCACCATAGACTTTCTTACCTTAACTTCGGCACCATTAATCATCTTACTAAACAAGACTTAGTTGATGGGCTTCTAAAGTTTAATTATGATAAAGACCATTTATGTCCAGCATGTGAGTAAGGAAAGAGCAAGAAAGCCATTCTTAAACCTAAATTGGTTCCTTGTGAGTAAAGGGAAAAAGAAAGGAAAAAAGAGCAAAGAGAAGAAAAGGGAAGGGAAGGAAAGCCTAAACCACAATTCTTAAACCTAAATTGGTTTCCTTTGTACTAATTCTAAGCTAGAGGAGATGTTTCACATGGATTTGTTTATAAGGTCGGTTCCAATATGAGGGTGAGAACTATAGACATTTAAGTAAGGTAGGTAAGGAAGCGGTTTAGGGAAAGGGAGGAGAAGATTACGAATGGAAGAATAGGAAAAGAAAGATAGAGATAAGCGTTTAATGGCAAAAGATATATTCTGGTAATTATCGATGATTACTCCTGTTACACTTGGGTGTACTTTCTTCGTACAAAGTATGAGGCTCCAGAGCTGATCATTAAGTTTATTACTCAGATTTAACAGAATATGTAAGTTTAAATTCAGAAGGTTCGATCTGATAAAGGCACTAAGTTTAAAAACAAAAAACTAAGATCTCATGAAAAGCTTGGCATTATGCATCAAACTTTAATTTCTAGAACGCCTCAGCAAAAGGGTGTTGTTGAACGAAGAAATCGAACATTGGTCGAGGTTGTACGCATAATGCTCATCTTTTCAAAAGCACCAGAATTCCTATGGGCTGAAGCTATTTCCACTGCTTGCTTTACGCAAAATTGTTCTTTAGTGCATACTCGTTATAACAAGACTCCATATGAGCTGATAAAGAACAAAAAACCCAACGGACAATACTTTCATGTGTTCGGATCCTTGTTTTATCCAACAAATGATCGTGATGATCGTGTGAAGAACCAAAGACAGACATTGGCATCTTTATTGGTTATT
>BQNB010009395.1:13362-86923 GCA_026074375.1 Tanacetum coccineum | reverse complement strand
CTTCAAAAGAATTCCCAAGAATATAAGGCTCCAAGACTCAAGACGTTACAAGAAGGATCCATAATTGAATGACCACCCCTTAGGGGGAGATTGTTAGCCGTGTTTTTAGTAAAAGTGATGGTCATTATTATTCCCGAGCCTTGTATAGGAAAACGTAGTTTTACGGGAATTACTCTAAGCTAATTGGGCCTTAGTGTCGGGCTTAAAGCCCTTGTGTAATAGGTTCGGCCCAAAGAAAAGCCTACAAGGCTTGTCCACTCTATGTACTATTTAAAGCCCTCTCCAAGTGTGGAGAGGGTGTTGCTTCTCATTTCTTTTCTTAGTGTAAGTAACCATCTTTTTCTCTCTTTGTCTCTCTCTCTAGTTCTTTCTCTCTCTAAAATCTTTTTCTTATTTTTGTGTTCTTGGTGATGAAATGATATCAACCAACATGTGGTATCAAGAGCCAAGGTTGGGCTTAGTGATGTAGTGGTTTTGTTGTGGGCTTATTCTCGGCTTATTTTTCTTACTTCTTTCTGTAGCTTATTTTCATCCGTCATATGTTTTTTTCGTTTTCAAAATATTTGTTTCCTTATAACTTTTGACTTCGGGCTGCTAAAAATTATCATGTTGGGCTCATAAGTGTTTTGATTCAAAACAGTTTCAACATTTATATGTAAAAGTGCAATACAGTGTGTTTTTGTTTTTCCTTATCTTTTGATAACGTCAAAAACATACAGTAGCAGTTTTTTTCTTTTCATTTTATTTTCGTTTTTTGCCTTCTAAGGGTTATTGTTTCGTTGACCTTATTTATAAATTTATTCAAGTTTTTTGAGGGTCTTATTTTTGAAGCTTATTCTTAGTTGGAAACTGCTTAAAAGAGCTTATTGTACTTTGCTTATTTGCAAAGCTTATTAAAGCTTTTTTGGTTGGCTTATATTCCAAGTGGTCCACACGGTTTGAGCAAGGAAACAAAAACAAGGACGTGTTTGGCTTATTCAAAGGACGACTTCTGTTGGTTAAGCTAGAAGAAAAGACAAGGACGATTGTACAAGTTGTGAAAGTCACCAAACTCGTAGTTTAAGCTCAAACGAATTCGCAGTTTTCTTCATCATCCGAATTAGCAACAAAGAAGGACACGAATTAGCAACATTCCTTTGTCACACGAATTAGCAACAAAGAAAGACACGAATTAGCAACATTCCTTTGTCACACGAATTCGCAACAATCCTTTGTCAACCGAATTCGCAACATCTCCTTAAGGAACCGAATTTGCAACTTACATAGAACACAATATTCACGTTTAAGTTAATTCAGGTTTTTCGGTTTCGTGTGTCGGTTAACTACCGACGACAACCGTAGCATTCCGCGAGAATTAAAATATAAATCGTATCATTTTTGTCTAATTTGAACGAAAAAGAAAAGATTTAGGAGGGAATCGTTGCTTTTATTAGAGACAATTCGAAATTTGCAAGTTTGGTCCCTGGAGTTAAAGATAGATTCACCACTCATCCTTTGATTGTTTAATAACCCTCCTTGTTAAAATAACGTTACACCGTTAGTCCTTAATTGTTACAATTCAACCGTTAGTCATCCAAAGTGAACCGTAATTGCACTGTTAGTCCTTATTTGAGTTTTAATTAACTGGTACTCATTCTAAGTTCAACTTTTGTGCACCGGTCATCGTTTTAATCTTATTTTTCGCCAACAAAAGCTCAAATTCTTCAATTTTAACAACAATTTCAACCACAATTAATCATTGTTTCACGGTTTTTTTCTTGATTTAGTAAAATCCCATAAAAGTCAATTCTTTTTACGGTTTAAGTCATAGATTTGTAAAATTCCATGAACGTCAATTGGTTTCAATCCACAACAACAATCACTTTACCCACTAAAGATCCTTGTTTATCATTTCACATCACCTTTGCAATGTTGACTCAACAAGACATCAATGCTATTAGAGCACAACGATCTGCAAACACACATGATCCTTTGGCATTAATGCACACTCAGACACTGTTTCATCCAGATCACTCATCACTCATTACCTACATACAACATCCACAACCCAACAACAACTTTGTCCAACAACATTCATTCAACACGAACTACATGCAACAACCAATGCAAAATCCCAAAGATATCTCAGATCCCACAACTGCATTAGACATGGCACTTGAACTCATGTCTAAGGCATTTCAACTAAACAACATCACTCTAACAACAACAACCAAATAAGTTCATCAAACCCTTGCTACAGTCAGATTGCTCAATCGGGTATGAATATAGATCAAGACAGGCATATGCTAATGGTTGATGATAATGTTGGGAACCGGTTTAGAGAGAATGCAGTGCAGAATGTAGGATATTTGGATGGGCAGCATGCAGTTCAGAATCTGGGTACTCAGAATGTTGGGAATCAGAATGGGCATAGTGTTGTTCAAGGGATTGCAAATCAACATGGGAATAGAAATGTTGTAGCAGCATGGGCTAAGGGTAATGCAAATGGGAATAATAGTAATCAGATAAGGTGTTACAACTGTCAAGGAGAGGATCATCTTGCCTGCAACTGCACAGTAAAGCTAGGGAAACAGGATGCTGCTTATCTTCAAAAATAGATGCAGATTGCTCTAAAGGAAGAAGCAGGGATCCAACTCACTCAAGAGGAATTTGATTTCATGGCTGCTGCAGGTGCTTATGAAGAGATTAAGAGAGTAAATGCCAACTTCACTTTAAAAGATAATTTGCAGCAAGCATCGACATCGGGTACTCAGACTGACAAAGCTCCCGTCTACGATTCAGATGAATCAGCTGAGGTACACCATTCAGAAAATTGTTATGATAATGATATATTCAATATGTTTACTTAAGAAGAGCAATATACTGAGCTACTTGAGCCTATTCCTGAATCACATCAAGTACCACAAAATGATAGTAATGTTATTTCTGAGGTTTCTAGTGTGGAACAAAGTGGGGGAATAGTAGAACAACATCTTGCTACTCCTGAGGAAACACGTGCTTTATATGATTCATTATATAATATTTTATCTACTGAAGTTAAGAAAGTCAACTCGGTCAATCGCAAGTTAAGAGAAACTAATGCTGATTTGACCACTGAGCTTGCTAGATATAAAAATCAAGAAAAAGTGTTTTGAAATTAGTCAAGAAAAATATGAAAAACTTGAAAGATGTTATCAAAAGTCTGTTTATCAAGAACAATGTCTTACTAAAAAGATAAATGCACTTCACTTAAGTTCCAGTAAACAAATAACGATTTGAATGAGGAAATTTCAAATCTAAATAAACAGCTTTCAATGGAAAAATCAATTGTTTCTTCTCTTCTTAAAGAAAAGAAAAAGGCTGAAGTCTGATTTCAAAATACGTGAAGACGAGCTTCTTGATAAACAAATTCAACTTGAGAATATGATAAAGGAATTAGATAATATTTTGGTTAAAACGGGTCAATCGATTCAAATGATGCACATGCTTTCACCTAAGCCAGACTCGTTTTACCATACCGAACAGAAAATGGCTTTGGGTTATCAAAATCCTTTTTATCTCAAGCAAGCTCAGCAGAAACAACAGAGTTTGTATAATGGCAAAGTTCTATTGGAAAAGCATGATCCTCCTGTTGTGTATGATTCGGAGGAGACACTAGAACTTGCTCAAAAGAGTCGCTTAAAAATGAAACAATTAAACAAAGAAATAAAACTGGCAAATTATACAAAGATTAATCATCTTTCGAGGGTTTTTTGTTTCTCAAACGGCCAAGTCACGTGAAGAGTTGTCTTTTTCAAATACTTCTAAAACGGCCAATGTTTCTAAATTATTTTCAATACCAAATGAAGATTTTTTGGATGATACTACACCAAGTGTTGCACAAAAATTTCTAAATGAGGTAAAAAGCACCATTGTGACTCTTCAACGTGTTGTCAAACAAAAAATGACTTTGGATATACACAATTGGTCGTCTTCTGCTCACCAAGAGATTCACAAAATTGTAAAAGATGAAATTTTCCTTATCGTTAACTAAGTTGACGCTAGATTGCAAAATTTTGAAATATAATTTCTAAAAGAAGCAACCAAATTTTTCCGAGACTTCCAATCTCTTGCAAAATAAACTGATGAATCTCTTGCTAAGCACAAGGCATTGGAATTGGAAATTGAGCGTCTCTTGAGAGCAGTTGTCAGTCAAGATATTATGTCTATTATGGAAAATAATTGTCACACCCCGTAAATTCCCGGTTAGTATTCCGACTCACTCCGGTCATCTACTTTAAATTTTATTCGTTACGTTTAAATCTGACAGTTTACCGAGGAACTAAACTGCGTAAAAACTGAAAAACGTCGTCGGACGCGCTCCGACATCGATAATAAATTAATTTAGGCTTAACATAAGATATTTTAGCTTTCCTGAGTGTTTCGTGATTTTTAATCACTTCCGATATTAATTTTAAGGTCTTATTCTTTAAATTTCGTTTTCCGCGTTTTTGACCAAACGGAACCCCGGAAACTCAAAATCTTTTCGTGTAAACTCAAGTTATCGTATTTCTAGTGTCATACTACTAAAATTTTCGTTCACCTTACTTCCCTAGCCAAGATGTGGCGCCTAAACAACAACAACAAGTAAACTTGGACTCTAAATTAAAGAAATGGCATCTTATTTTGAAAGCCTCACCCATGTGTGCATGTAAGCTTGGAAAATGACACATGAGAGTGTCACCCTCATGAGTATACTTATCATACAACACTTGCATGTGTTTACTTACACCATTCTTACACAATTGACTAGCAAACTTTGAACCATATCTATACCACTTGAACCTTGGCTAGAAAAATTGAACCATATGGTCCTTGTGAGCCAATATTGGCCGAACCACCCAACACACACACTCTTGGTGTGTGTTGGTCACTTATGCACACTTGAACCTTAAGAACCCTAGCTCTCCACTATATATACAACACCATATCTCAACTTAGGGTTATACTTCCATTTACAAGCCTCCAACAAAAATCTTTCCTCCCTCCCCTTGCTCCCTAGCTCACGGCACCATCTCCCCAACATAAACCATCCATATCTTTTGATTTCTAGCAAGATCCAAGTATTCTAAACTCATTCCTAGTTATATCTAAGGTAGATCCAAGTGTTGTTTGGTTGTTTTTCAAGAGTTTTCAAGAATCATAAAACTAGGGTTTCAAGTTTATAAGTAGGTTTGCAAAAGATCTTGTGTTTAATCTTTTGTTTACTTTCTTGTGGTGTATTTCTTGACCTTCTTGTATTTATTTTGATGTTGTTATGATTCTTGTATTAGATCTATGTTTATATCTAAAGATCCAAGTGTTTGTGATGATTTTACAAAAGAAATAAGTTAATACTTTGTCATCTTTTATAATATGGAAGTAAATATTGTTACCACTTTATGTTTATGTTTTATAATATGTTCTTGGTGAGATTGAGAGTGGATGAGAGTTGCAACAATAGAGATTAGGTTGGTTTAAGGTTAGTTTTGTGGTGGATTAGTGGTAAATAAAGGTAGAACTAGACTAGGCACTAATATGCGATTTGGGTTGATTTTTGGTCATATTTCGGCAAAAACAAAATTTGCTGTCCCGATTATTTTTGAGGGTTTTGTGGGTCGAAGCGACTTTAAAAACTGTTTTCTTTAGTTGTTAAAGTAGTTTTCGAAGAGCTCGTTTTTTTGCCCTAGAATAGTTATATTTTTCTTATATCTACACTTTAATCGGACATTTTTTAAATCGGCCAAGTTAAGACCAAATGAATACTGAAACATTTTCGGCGAAATTGGGGGAAATACTAAGTCACAGATCAGCCAGCTTTAAAGACGGGCGATTCGGAGCCTTCGGGGGTCCGTATCGGCCAATAAGCATAAAACACGAAAGTTTTGTCCGAATGGAGATTTTACATTAATGTTGGCAACCGCTTAGCCTAAAAGTCAATAACGAGAGACATTTTTACCACAAATCGGAAAAATAGACCTTTTAGGAAAAACTCTAAATAAAGTGGGGTGATTGGAAATTAATAAAAGGGGTTTCGGGCACTTTCGGAGATCTTTGGATGTTTTAAATGCCGGAGCGAAACATATAAAAAATGTAGGTTTAATTAGTTAAATCACTAAGAAATGTCTGGAATGGTTATTTGATAATGCCGAACTTTAATGGAAAAGTGGGATTATTTAAAATGGTCGAAGACGATCATTTAGGCGATTAAGGCATAAGGAGTAGCGCGGTTTAGAAATTTGTTTTAAGCTGATTTTTAAAATATGGAACTTAAGATAATAGGGGACGCTATTTTATTTAACGTTTTTTGTGAGAAACCTTAAAAAGTTTCCTAAAAAGGAAAGTTTTCTAAAAAAATAGTAACTTTTTACAAGTGTCGGGATTTAACAAGAGCGTTTAGAAAAATTTAAAGGCTTTTATTACTAAAACGGCAAACACACTAGGATGCTTTTTAAATGATTAACATGATTGCTTTACTTGTTCTTTGATATAAATGCATAAGTTCCATACCTCATACTTCTCTAGGTCGCGGCTTAGACCTCCTTATATCTTCATCATCTGTTGTGGGATTATCGCTTTACCCTTGCTATAAGGGGAGTTCATTTAGCCCCCAACATTTTTACTGATTTACAAACGCTTTTTTATACTCTGGGGTGAGAAACATTGTTTGCCTTTTTTTTAAATTAGTACCAAAGTTCTTTACGTTATGTGAGTTTTACTTGTTTATGTGTTGACTTAAGTAGCTTACAACCTACTACTGCCCATCATTATCAAGAACTGTTTAGTTCTCGACCGGAAAGGACGGTTGGGGAGCGCGAGTGAATAGATAGGATCTATTGGGACTAATTAATCCTATCCGCTTTGGTTCCCATTAATGAAGAACAAAGGATATATGTCATGTCGTTTATACTTTATGGTGGTCTTTGGTTTGGGACACCGGCTTAGGGCAGGAATACTTTGCAAACAGGGATGGTAGCATTGCGCATGTTGACTTAATTAGCTTCGGGTGTCAATGAGCTTTAGTGCAACAAATAATACTTTTTTATGTGTTGCTGGTATTTGTTTATAGTAGTCACATAGTTTTGATTCTTGTGGTCCACTCTTGTTACAAAACTTAAACCTATGAATTCACCAACATTATGTTGACATTTTAAACATGTTTTCTTAGTGCTTAGCTTGGCTTAATTCTTGATGCTAAATGGAGTCTATGTGCTATGTGACTTCGCCAATTTCATGTCTTATCGATTATATTTACTCTGTTGTCTATTATCAAAACTTCTTGTTATGCTTCGCTACTTTTACCTTAATTTATTATGGGCTGTAAAACTTAAATCTATTTTATTTGAGATGCATCGAGTGTAAACTTTTTCATATCGTCCATCGCTTAGTGGTCGTTCTTTATTGCTTTGTGACGGGAATTGTTATGAACGTCCACGCTCCTCGGTCACGTTTATTCAGTTCCTAGGCCCAGTTTGGGGTGATATTGTGACAGATTGGTTATCAGAGCTTAAGGTTATAGAGAACCAGGTAGTTTATACTAGGTCTGGGCTATAAACCAGTATGTGATCCTATGTGCCTCTTTTTGTGCTTATTGTTGTCTATCATGCTGCATACAATATATATGATGATTACTTATATATAAGTAAGAGTATTACTTATTGGCATATTTACAATTGCCATTCATTTTAGCATTTCTTTTTGCCTTGCATGGTTTCATTATAAAGGAGTTTTTATTATAAAACTTTTGCTTGTACAGAACAGATTATGGCAGGCTTCAGCTATCATTATTTTCTTCTGATTCTTCGGCAATGAGATTTTTTTAGTGTGGGATCACGCCCTCTCGGGTTATTCTTTTTGGTGATATCCCTACCTGAGTTATTTCCTTCTACTTCAGTGGTTGCTCCAGAGACTTCTACTATTGCTCCTGTCATTTCTTCTGCCGCTCATGTGGTTGAGACGACTCTTGTCGCTTCACCCACTGGATTGTGTGGCTTGGTTCCTTATACGGGTTCCGATTCTGATTCACCAGATGAGGTGTCTTCACCGGAGCACATTTCCCCGCTACCAGCTATTTCACCATTCATATGCACCGATTCTTCTGAGGCTCCTGATTCTTCTGATGGACCACCATCGCAGGACCCTTATGTTGCTATCGTTGCTCGTTGACAGGAGCAGTGGTATAACAAAGCACGTCCCATCATCATCTCATGAGGTTTCCTATTGCGCTTTGTTTCTGCCCCGCCCAGGGTAGGATTCGTGCCGAGGTCAGCGAACTCTTATCCGACCCAGGGAGGGCTATTCCTTTTGGCTCAACCTTATGCACCCATTCCTCCAACGGGCCGCGGGTTAATGTTTGTTGACTGCAGGAAGAGTAGTTAGACCTTTGCCAGCTCGCAGCCATTGCATCGAGGCATGCATCACCTCGCTCTCCAGATCATCACTCATCTTCTTCCAGTTCATCTTCGGATTCTTCGCCAGTTCATTCTTTGGGTTTGGATGCGCCAGATCAGGCTCATTCGGGATCTTCGACTAGAGATGTATCACCCAGATTGTGTTACCCTCCGAGGAGAGCACCACGACGTAGTTCAGTTGAAGGCATATCGTCATTGGTGTGCTGCTCCACTATCTACTTTGTATCCACCGACTACATCAGAGTCATCATCAGGAGATTCATCAGAGAGACCCATGCATTTATCTCCACATTCTGCAGGACCATCTCGTAAGAGATGTAGATCACCGGTTGATTCAGTATCATTATCCATGCCAGTTACGGGATCATTAGCTCCTACCCGTGCTGATCACTTACCACCTCGTAAGAGGTTCAGAGATTCATATTCATC
Source organism: Tanacetum coccineum (assembly GCA_026074375.1). Lineage (NCBI taxonomy): Eukaryota > Viridiplantae > Streptophyta > Magnoliopsida > Asterales > Asteraceae > Tanacetum > Tanacetum coccineum. Next base: position 78,086 of record BQNB010009395.1, on the reverse strand, counting down.
AGAGGCTAGCTTAGAGGAGGATGCCGAGGTTGGTCTTACAGGGACTGGGGTTGATATGGAGTTAGGTATAGGTGATGGGGATGAGGTTGGAGATACGACTGAGGCAGGTATCGACCCTATGACTGCACCGTTAGTTGAGGAGGAGATTGTAGAGCCAGCTGGGGAGGATTCTCCTGACTCACCTGACACTAGGGATGGCATTGTTAGGTCAGTCGAGGATACGCCGGTTGACTTGAGTGATGCTGTGCGTGACTTTTACCATCACATGTCTGAGGTTCGTGTTGATAGGATTGTTGGGATTGAGACTGCTCAGGGACGGTTGGAGGCCGATCAGTTGATAGCTAGTGGAGACAGGGCTAGGATGGCTGAGGCGATCTATAGTTTGAGGTTGGAGAACCTCAAGGTTCGTGCTATGTTGGATATTGAGAGGGATCGTGTGAGTAGCCTTCGTCTTCATATGTCCCTTTCACAGGAGGAGTTTCGTCAGATTCGTAGGGATCGTGATGATACTCGAGGGAGACTTAGGAGGTTGGAGTCGTACCTTGGGAGGCGTTTCGGCTTTCGTCCATAGTCTAGTTGTACCCTGATCATGTAGGACATTAGGCCAATGGTTAGGTCTAGGTATTAGCAGTAAATAATTGTTGATCATGATGAGCCTATTTGAATTGGGGGTTGTAATCGAATTATGCTTTTATTTATGAAATGAAAAGCTTGTTTTGGATTCTCTCGCTTAATTATCTATATTGTTATTTATTTTTCTTGGCAAACGTGTTACAATTAAATTTTTCTTCATAGTATGTATTCATTACCTGATATTGTATATTCGTTTCAAAAATCTCACTATGGGTTGTGTCTTGTGATGTAGAACAATGACAAACACTCGTTCTGGAATGACCCACGCCGCAATTGAAGAAATGATCGATCAACGTGTGAACGCAGCTCTAGAAGCTCATCAAGTTAACCAAAATCTTGAACTAGGGAATAACAATGGAAACAACAATGGAAACGGGAATGGAAATGACAATGGAAATGGTGATGGAAATGGTAATGGAAATGGAAACAACAATGGAAACGGGAATGGAAATGACAATGGAAATGGTGATGGAAATGGTAATGGAAATGGAAACAATGGAGGTGATAACGGTGACGGCAATGAGAACCCCAATGTGAATGGAAGAGGCGGTAGGTTGTTTGCTCGTGAATGTACTTACCAGGACTTCATGAAGTGTCAACCAACCAATTTTAAAGGAACTGAAGGAGTGGTTGGTCTGATAAGGTGGAGTGAGAAGATGGAGACTGTGTTTCACATCAGCAACTGTCCGGAGAAATATCAAGTGAAGTATGCAACTTGTACCTTGCTCGACAGTGCACTAACCTGGTGGAACTCACACAAGAGAACCATCGGAACTGATGCTGCATACGCTTTGTCATGGAGAGAGCTGATGAAACTGATGACTGAAGTGTATTGCCCTAGAAATGAGATCCAAAAGATGGAAACCGAGTTGTGGAATCTGTCGGTGAAAAACAATGACATCGCTAGTTACACTCAGAGGTTCCAGGAACTCACCATGATGTGCACCAAAATGGTTCCCGAGAGTGAAGATCGGGTTGGAAGAAAGTTCGATTGGAGTCTTCCCGATAACACCAAGGAAATGTGATTGCTGAAGACCTACAAGACTACAAGATGCTGTTCGAATTGCCAACAACTTGATGGATCAAAAGTTGAAGGGTTATGCTGTGAGAAATGCAGAGAACAAGAGAAGATTGGACAACAACTATGGAAACAACCGTGGGCAACAACCACCCCACAAACGACAAAATACTGGGGGACAAAATGTTGCTAGAGCCTATGTGGCTGGTAACAATGAGGAGAAGAAATACGAAGGTACCTTTCCACTCTGCAACAAGTGTAAGTTTCATCATGTAGGCCCTTGCACTGTAAGATGTGGGAGGTGCAACAAGGTTGGACATTTGCCCAGAAACTGCAGGGTTACAAATCCCGCTACCCCCACCCAGAGAGGCCAAATAGTGAATCAGAGGGTTGTGACTTGTTTTGAGTGTGGAGCACAAGGGCATTACCGGAGTGATTGCCCCAAGATCAAGAACCAAAACCGTGGAAACAAAGCAAGAGTTCCTGCTGCAAAGCGGGCAGAGCAATATTCACTAGGAGAGGTGACGCAAACCGGGCTCCAACACTGTCGACAGGTAACGTTCCTCTCAACGACCATCATGCTATATGTTAATTTGATTCGGCGCCGATGAAGTTTCGTATCAAATAATTTTTGTGGGCATTGCTTAGACTCACACCCTATAGCTTAGAACGTTAGTTACGCGTCGAAACTAGCTGACGGAGGAACTTCAGAAACCAACACTGTGTTTATAGGGCTTTAAATTAGATTGTTAGGACATCCATTTAATATCGACCTGATGCCAATAGAGTTGGGTAGTTTCGACGTTATCATCGGCATGGATTGGTTAGCAAAGAATCATGCAGTGATTGTCTGTGACGAGAAGATAGTACGTATTCCTTATGGAAATGAAATTCTGATCGTTCAAGGAGACAAAGGCGACAAGGAGAAGAAATCAAAGTTGAGCATTATATCATGTGAAAAGGCCCAGAAGTATATGGAGAAAGGCTGTCAACTATTTCTGGCACAGGTTACAGTGAAGGAAAACAAAGACAAGTCGGAGGAGAAGCAACTTGAAGATGTGCCGACTGTACGGGACTTTCCAGAAGTTTTTCCAGAAGACTTACCTGGACTACCACCCACACGACAAGTCGAATTCCAAATTGACTTAGTCCCAGGTGCTGCACCTGTAGCTCGAGCCCCGTATAGGTTAGCACCGTCGGAGATGGAAGAACTGTCTACTCAACTACAAGAACTTTCTGACAAGGTTTGAGGTCCAGGGTTCGAGCCCTGCTCCCTTGGACTTCCCCTCTTTTCTTTTTTATTTTTTATTTTTTCAAAACCTTTTACACAAACTTATTCAGCACTTGAAAATAAGCAATTTTCTCAACTACAACTTTTTTATGAAAAGCAAGATTAAGCATAGAAATAAGCCAAAAAGAGAATGACAGTTTACACTAAGAACTTGAAAGGCTTAACAGTTTTACTTGAAAAGCTTTAATAAGCTATAACTCAACTAAATAAGCTACAAAGGCATTAAACTAACCCTAATAAGAAAATATAAACAGAAATGAGCAAGAAAATCAGCTGGGAAAAGCAATTAAGAGCAAATAAGCCCTTTTTGGCCCTCTGATGCAAAAACAGCCTATGAAGGCATCTTTGGGCTTATTTTTAAGCCTAAAGACAGATCCTTAAGCCTTAGTGTCCTATACCACTAAAAAACTTGTCCTATAAGCTACAATAATCAGCAATCCAAATGGAGTTTGAAAATCATTAAGGCCATGAAAAATGCTACTGAAAAAGGCTGTTTATCATTTTTTTGGTTTCTTAAACTGTTTTAAAAAAATGAAAAGGTGGCTAATTGCAGCCCTAATTTAAGCTAGTAAGTAAGCTACAAATTAAAAAAATAAGCCCAAACAGATTAAGATTGGCCTATCTGCTACTTGTGTACCAAATTTTAAATTCTAAAACTAATTTTATCTTATCTAAAAGTGAGAATGAAAAAGGACTTTTTGCAACTTAATTCTGACTTGACAGACTTGACCAAATCTCAAATGACAAAGGTACTTTTGAACAACTTTTGACTACTGCATTTTAGAGGCGAATGATACATAAAACAAGACACCAAATAGCACTTAAGCAAATTCAAGAACATAAGCTGAAATAAAAAACTATAAACCCTCAGATTTAAACCATGCTCACTCAAAACCTTAAAAAGCAATTTAGAACTTTGAAAACTTTTGAAACTGAATAATATGACTTAAATAAGCTTGACAAAGCTGGCCTAGTGACCAAAAACCATTTTTTGCCCATTTTGACCCATTTGCAGCCTTGTGCCAAACACCCCTTTAAGTTTTCCAAAGTGCATTTTTAACTTATAAAAAAACTGATTTAAGCTTATGTTTTTGAAAACAGATATCAAACTAACAATTTTAAGCAATGATAAGCAAATTTCAATCACTGATAAGCACTCAATCAGTAAGCTAATAAGATAAACATATTTAAAGCTCAAATGGACAGTTTTAAGCTAGTACTTAACCAAATAAGCTACAAAGTTCAAGGAAGCATACTGATAAGTGCTTAATTACACATATCTTTTACCTCCAAAAACGAGCTTAAATGACCAAAAACAGACAAAAACTGCCAAATATATGTTTGTTTTGCATTTGTATTGTGCAGGAAGTGGATATCATCAAAAAGACAGAAAACCAAGCCAAAATGACAAAACTGAGCATGGATATTGGAAAAAGACTGTGCAAAATCAAGGCCAAAGTCCAAAAATGCCAAAGTCAGAGTCAATACTGAAGAATCAGCAGTCAAACCGGAGCCGGAACTGAAGAATACTATTGAATGCAATCTTAACCCATCTGATGGGCCGGGAAAGCCCAATAGTATAATTATGAAGACTGTGAAGACCAAATGGGCCCTCAATCAATTTCAACAGCCCATTTGTGTGCAATTGACAAAGACTGTGAAGACTTTGAAGGCCCAATCCTAGCCCAGTTACAGCCAATCTCAGCCATTGTACACACAAAACCCACTTCATAACCTTATTGGGCTTGAAAAAGCCCAATAACCAAACCTGAACCTTATTGGGCCTTAAAAAGCCCAATAACATAAGCCTAAACCTTATTGGGCCCAGACACACTCAATTGGGCCCAATACAAGCCCAAAAGCCCAACAAAAGCCCACAACCCTTTTTTATAAAACTCAAGGACCAAAAATGTAAATTTTAAAAACCTTGTTTTATAATTAAAAATGAAAAAAATAAAGAAAAGGGCCAAAAATGCCAAGTTTGAAAGTTGTTTTATAAAAGAAAAATGGTTTAAACTAAAAGAGGGACTGAAATTGCAATTTTCCAAACTTGTAATCCCTTTAAAGAATCCAAGGACTAAAACTGCCAAATGGCATTTCTTTTATTAGTAAAACAGCAGGGACCATTTTTGCAATTGTCCTAAACCCTTTTATCTCTTTTAGTTATAAACCACAAGGGCCAAATGTGCCACTTTCCAAACTTTGTTATAACTAAAAATTCGGCTTAATACAAAGTGAAAAGAGAAGGAAAGATGGGGGGGCATTTTTGCCTCTTCCCCATACTTTCCTTTTAAACCTGCGTACCATAACTGTCGAACCCACTTGGCGCCAAAACCTCAAACCACCCCTTCCCCACGGTTTCAAGCCCAAACCACCTCCCAAGTACCACTCACAGCTCACCCATACCCATTTCCCACCTTACCCTGCCCCTATAACCTCTCCCTGGCACAATCACACAACCCGAAGCCCCCCTTCAATGGTGAGATGGTGTTTTAGGCGAATGAAAGGCTGGGATTGCTTGGATTGCTTCCCACTCTCACAACAAGCACAGCCCAAGACAAAGAGAGGGCAAAGGACTGCTATAAAAGAGAAGAGAACAAGCAAAAGAAAAATCATCCCGTTTTTTACTTTCTTAGCTAAAATTTTACTTAAGCTTGCTTTAAAATCGTTGTACTCAGTTATTTTTTAAGTTTTTGTTGTAATACTTGCAGTTTTAATAGAAGTTAAGAGTTTTTTGAGAAAATTGCTATTGTCGAAATTTCAAGCATCATTTAAGCTGTTTAATTCTGTTTAACTTGTTTAAACATGTGTTAAGAGTTATTAAAACTCACTTGTAATCACTTATCTCAGCTTTATTTCACCAAAAATCAGTTAAAAATCGATTTTTATATAAATAAGGGGGTGTTTGGATAAGTCCCAAAATGGGTCATAATGGGTTTATCATGGGTCAAGTGCACTCAGCCAACTTTGGCTGAGTGTGTAGGGTTTATTAGGCCTCTTAAATCACCACTTTTAGTTTGAAAATAAATTTTTAAGTGTTTTTTGTCCTCTGTCAAAATTTGAATAAGCAAAATTGAGCTTAAAGGCTCAAGCTGCTTATGCAGCTTAAGCACACTATTTGTGTGCTTGTTGTTGTTGTTTCTAGCAAAAAAAACCCACCCCTTATTTCTGTCATATAACCATAAGCCCAAGTCAAGTGTGTATGTATGCATCATTTCTTTGAAAACAGTCATCTTTAAGCCCAATATTCAGCAGTTTTAAAAAGCCCTTAGGCTCTTAAACTTTGAAAATAAGCTCACTAGTCACCCTTTTAAATCTGTTTGAGGTTTATTTTGGCTAAAAAGCTCTTAAGAGCTTATTTCAATAAGCTCAAAAACCCCCCTTGTTCACTGTTGCACCTCCCCTGGTGCTGAGCACCATTTTCAGCCCCTCTTTTCTACCTTATTTTGTATTAAGCTCTAGGATCTTTTAGCTTTTATTTATAGCTTATTAGTTGTTCTTTAATTCCCCAAAAGTTTATAGCTTATCTCCCTTATTAGGTTAGCTTAAAAGTAGCTTAAAGTAGGCTTTTTTTCTGTTTTTTTTGTAAACTGTCATTCTTAGCTTAATAGTAGATCAGCTTATTTTAGGGCTTATTAAGTGACCTAGCTTATATTTAGGGTACCCTTAGGCCTAGTAGCTTATTCCATTAGTTTCTAGCTTATTTTGCAGCTTAAAATCCCAATAAGAAAGTAAAATAAGCTCATAAGCTTATTAAGTTCTGTCAGTCCAAAAAGCTTACATTTCTGGCTTATTAAGTTCACTTGAGCTTATGCACCTTTTATGAAAAATACTCCCCTCAAGCCCCTTAACAGCTTTGCTTCTTTGGCTTTTTGATAATAAGCACTTAGGACCTACTTTGTAATCGGGGTCCACTTCAGGGACCAATTGTGTAATTTCTTCTTTATTTTTTTCTTTTTGTATGTTACCTCTGTTAGTCCCATGTGGTTATGTTTAGCGCCTGTTACCCCGTTGACCTTGTGTCCCTTTTCACTGTAGTCCGCTTAGTTAACCACTAGTTAGTTTATTAATTTAAATAATTACATTAGGTTAAAATTTAATTATTTAATTACTTTTTTTTTAAAAAAATTTAAACAGTAAAATTTGGCATTTTTTATATTTTTTAGAATTGTTAACTTTTTCTTTATTTAATTTTATTTTTTCAGAATTTTTATAACTTTTATTTTTTGTCTTTTTCTATTTTCTTAGTTTTAATTAGTTTTTAATCTTTAAAAATTCATAAAAAATCCAAAAATTAATAAAAAAATATTTTTCTTTTTTATAAAATTTTCTTTTGTCATTTAGTGTCTAGGAAAAATATAAAATTTAGTATAGGCTTTATTTTTCTTAAATTTCAGTTTTAGACCCGTTTTACCGGGTGCGTTTTACCGTTTCTTTTCGTTTACAATCAACGACCTCCGTTTTAGTTCTAGTTTTCTTTATTTTTCAAATTAAGTTAATTAGAATTTAATTTTGATTTTTAATTTAATTTAGCATTTATTTTCTTAATTTTTAGTATTTAGGTTTCCCGATACCTGATTCTGTTCCCCGTATTTTAGTATAGATTTAATTTTAGGATTTCCCAATAATTAATTATGCTTCCCGTAGTTTAAGTTCTATCCATATTAACTAATTTTGTTTCCCGTAGTTTTTAAGATCCCCATTTCCTATATTTGTTTCCCGTAGATTAAATTAGGTTTTATTTAATTAATTTTAATTATATCAGTGTTTCCATCATATATTCTCCATCATTCAATTTCTCATCAAACCAGGATTACTTTCAATTGCAGCCTCGTTGGGACATACGACCCGGGAATATCTCTTCCGGAATCTTTTTATTATTGATTCTCCCTTATATATTTTATCCTTTTGTGGAATTTGACCTTTTGCCTTGGTCAAGGGCATTCGGTTAGAATCTGTATTAGGGTTGCTATATAAGTGTGTGCTATCAGCGAATCAATTTTTGGCGCCGTTGCCGGGGGGCCATTTTGCTACAGATTTATTCCGACTTTGATCTGAACTTGTCTTATTATTAATATATCATATTAAAAAACACAAAAATATTTTTCTTTTCTTTTTATTAGTACATATCATATAAAAAATTAAAAAACCAAAAAATCAAAAAAATAAAAAAATTGTCCATAAAAATTTAAAATTCACTAATTGGTAAAATACCAAAATATAATATTCTCCACTGAGGTATTATCATAATAAGTTCCGGTGAACTGCTGAGTTCCCAATCGAACCAAAGAAAAAAAAACCAAAGATTTAAAACTTGCCTTCTGTGTCACTACGATATAACGCACTTCACCTCATTTGATTAACAAACGATAAAGTGGGTATAAGGAGGGTTGTTCCTAGGAACTACGACCCGAAAGGAGAAATAAGCTTCGCGCTATTCCTACTCCTCCGCTCACCTGTGCGTTTTTCATTCTGAGAGCTACCGTGAAGTAAGATTGATTATTTGGCTTAAGTTGTCTATCTCTTGTCCGTTTAAAATAGACTGTGAATATATTTTAAATCCAAAAATCCAAAAAAAAAAATTAGTGTAACTTCTTTTATTTATTTATTTCCATTTTGTGCATGCGCACTCGATCTCAGTCTCGTGAGCAGCGACCTCCTCCACCAGAAGGACCGCCAGTTGTTATCGAACCTCTTCGTATAGAATACCCATTTCAGGAAGATCCTACCGTAGAGCCAATGGCAGACACTCGAACTATGGCTCAATTGCTCCAAGCACCCACCGAGGGGTACGAGGACGCAATCCTTATTCCTGAAATTGTGGCAAACAATTTCGAGCTGAAGCATGGGTTAATCAATCTTGTCCAGAACAAACAGTTCTTCGGTCATGACAAAGAAGACCCGCATGCTCATATCCGTTACTTCAACAAGATCACCTCCACAATGAGGGTCCCCAATGTTCCAATTGCTACGATTAAGCTTATGCTTTTTCCATTCTCTATCGAGGGAGCAGCCCGAATATGGCTAGAAAAAGAACCCCCTCGATCCATTCAAACTTGGGACGATCTTGTATCCAAATTCATCAATCAGTTCTTCCCTCCCTCTAAAACGACGAATCTTCGCAATGAGATCACCAGATTTCAGCAGAGGTTCGATGAATCGTTTTACGAAGCTTGGGATCTGTGTGGGGGGGGGGGGGGGGGGAGGGGGGGGGGGGGGGGGGGGGGGGGGGGGGGGTGTGGGATTCGTTTCAATGATCTACTTAGGGCTGTCCACACCCTGGATTCCAGAAGTTTGCATCAACTTGATACATTCTATAATGCTTTGAACATTAATGATCAAGATTCATTGAACTCCGCAGCAGGTGGAAATTTTTTGGACAAAATGCCTCGCGAATGTTTAAAAATCATCGAAAGCAAGTCCAAGGTTCGTCAAACACGAGCTAAGGCAGTTGTTGCCAAGGTAAGTACAAACTCTTCCACCCAAGCTGTTTCACCTGATGTTGCTGAACTTAAGGATATTGTCCGAGCATTGCTCTTAGACAAGAAGAACCAAGCTTCTGCTCCAGCTCCTGCACCTGTCAAAGCAGTTGAGCTAAGTTGTGTTACTTGCGGTGGTGCCCATTCTCACCAAAACTGTCCAGCCACTCATGGCAACGTTTATCGGGACAACATTTCTGAGTATGTGTCACAAGCCGCTGCAGCTAATTACAACCAAGTAAGCTCCAATTTCCGACCTCAAATGGTTGCAAATCATATTAGACCTCCAGGTTTTCCACCCGTTCAGAACTCTCAAGCTAATAATGCTAACAATTTCAATCGGGGGAATAACTTTAACCAAAACCGGGAGAGCAATTTCAACCAAAACAGAGGTGGAAATTTTAACCAGTCCAATTTCAGGTCAAAATCCTTCATAGACCCCAGGTGTAATCAACTCACTTATCAAGCCCCCGTTCCTCAGACACACAGTGTCACCAAGAACGATTTTGACAACTACGTCAAGGCTAATGATGCTATCATGAGAAACATGCAAAATAACCTCCAAAACCAGGGTCAGAGCGCGCAAATCGAAACAGCCAAATTGAACAATCAAATGGCAAATCTGACTGATATGTTGGCTAAGTTTGTAACTGCCAATACCGCTTCTACTTCAGGGTCAGGGACACTCCCTGGTAACACAGTTACTAACCCTAGAGAAGACTTAAAGGGTATCACTACCCGAAGCGGTGTTGCATATCAAGGACCTCCAATTCCTACGTCTTCAGTAGTGAAGCCAATACCCGAGGTGACAAAGGACCAAGTGCACCCTTCTTGTTCACAAAGTACTGCACCCGTCCAACCTCCGGTAGGTCCTGAACCAATCACAACTCCAGTTCTTGAGCCCATTGTTGCTCCTGTTGTTGCTCCCGTGCCAAACACTAAACCTTCAGTTTCTCTTCCATATCCTTCCGGATGCGTGTTAAGAAAAGGAGCCCGTAATCAAGCTAATGACAAACGACAAATTCGATGAAATTTCAAAGAGTGATGATTTTCGGATTACTTTACGGATGTCTCTTGTTTTAATGCCCAAATTCGCCTCGACTCGAAGAACTTTCTGGAATAAAGAGAAACTTACTGAAGTGACTCGAACTCAAGGAACCCTGTCTAGCTCGAACTTCGATGAATGAACATTGTTCGGCGGTCATCTTGAACAAGTTACCCAGAAAACTTGGAGACCCCGGCAAGTTCCTGATTCCTTGTGAATTTCCAGGGATGGATGAATGCTTAGCATTAGCCGATCTCGGTGCTAGCATTAATCTAATGCCATTTTTCAGGCTGGGAAAAGCTTTCACTTCCTGATCTTACTCCAACTTGCATGACACTCGAACTTGCGGATCGATCAATTATAACCAATGGGAATTGCAAAAGACATCTCCGTTAAAGTTGGTGTATTTTCATCTTTCCAAGCCCGACTTTGTGGTTGTAGATTTTGAGCCAGACCCCCGAGTCCCTTTAATTCTCGGGAGGTGCTTCTTAAAAACCGGTCGTGCTTTGATTGATGTGCACAAGGGTGAATTAACTCTTAGAATAGGAAGTGAAGCCATCACTTACAATTTGGATCAGACTTCAAGATACTCGGCCAATTACACTCACATGACGGCAAACAAGATTGACGTCATTGATATGGCTTGTGAGGAATACTCTCAAGAAGTTCTTGGTTTTCTGATATGTATCGCAAATGGAAATCCACTCCGTATTATGACCAATTGTTGCTAACTGATCTTCTCCTACCCTAACTTCATTTGGGATAGTGATTTCCTCGTCTTTTCTCGAAGAAGCCGACTCTTTCCTTGGTCTAGCAGATGATCCGGATTGTCCAGCATATAATCCATTCTACTATGATCCTGAGGGGGACATTCTTATTCTAGAAGCCATCTTGAATAGTGAACCACCACTTCCCCCTCCAAGTCAAGGAACTTATCTCCCAGAAGTCCGAACTGAGCTTAAGGTCTGTGAAACTAATACAGCCAATTCTTCCGTTGATGAACCTACTGAGGTTGAACTCAAGGAACTGCCTCCCCATCTCGAGTATGCATTTTTGGAGGGCGACAACAAGTTGCCCGTCATTATTGCTAAAGAGTTGGATGTTGAGGAAAAATCCGCTCTCGTAAAGGTGCTAAAGTCCCACAAGCGAGCTCTCGCTTGGAAACTTTCTGACATTCAGGGTATCAACCCAGAATTTTGTACCCACAAGATTCTTATGGAAGAGGACTATGCACCAGCGGTCCAACATCAAAGAAGAGTAAATCCAAAAATCCACGATGTTATTAAAAAGGAGGTTGAAAAACTTCTCGAAGCTGGATTGATTTACCCTATCTCCGACAGTCCCTGGGTTAGCCCGATACATTGTGTACCAAAGAAGGGAGGAATGACTGTGGTAGTGAACGAGGAAAATGAGTTGATTCCAACTCGTTTGGTTACCGGATGGCGGGTGTGCATTGACTATCGTAAGTTAAATGAAGCCACCCGCAAAGACCACTTCCCTCTACCGTTCATGGACCAAATGCTTGAGAGATTAGCGGGGAATGAATACTACTGTTTCCTCGATGGTTTCTCCGGTTATTTCCAAATCCCCATTGACCCCCGTGATCAAGAAAAGACTACTTTTACTTGCCCATACGGAACGTTTGCCTACCGTCGCATGCCTTTCGGCTTATGCAATGCTCCAGGCACGTTTCAACGATGTATGTTAGCAATCTTTCATGACATGGTTGAGAAGACGATGGAAGTCTTTATGGACGACTTCTCGGTCTTTGGGAATTCTTTCCAAAACTGCCTCTCCCGTTTAGACCACATGCTTCAAAGGTGTGAAGACACCAACTTAAGTCTTAACTGGGAGAAGAGCCATTTTATGGTCAAAGAGGGCATTGTCCTCGGCCATAAGATTTCTAAGAAAGGGATTGAGGTTGACAAAGCCAAAATCGATGTCATTGCAAAATTACCTCATCCCACCACCGTCAAAGGAATTAGGAGTTTTCTCGGTCATGCCGGTTTTTACCGGCGGTTCATTCAGGATTTCTCAAAAATATCCCGACCAATGACCCATCTCCTTGAGAAGAATACTCCATTCATCTTTTCCGATGACTGCATTCGAGCTTTCCAAACATTGAAAGATAGACTTACGGAAGCTCCAATCTTGATTGCTCCAAACTGGGACCTTCCCTTTGAACTTATGTGCGATGCAAGCGATTTCGCCATAGGTGCAGTTTTGGGGCAACGTCATGAGAAACATTTTCGGCCTATCCACTATGCTAGTAAGACCTTGATTGAAGCACAAACGAACTACACTACGACTGAAAAAGAATTACTTGCCATAGTGTATGCTTTCGAGAAATTCAGGTCTTACCTCATCATGAACAAAAGCATAGTGCATACGGACCATTCCGCCCTTAAGTATCTCTTTGCAAAAAAGGATGCCAAGGCGAGATTGCTCCGATGGGTTCTCCTCCTCCAAGAATTTGACTTCAAAGTTATTGATACTAAAGGAGCCGAGAACCTCGCAGCCGATCATCTGTCCAGATTGGAAAACCCGTATGAAAACGTCAATGATCCTAAAGAGATAAATGAAAGTTTTCCTCTTGAGACGTTAAATATGGTGACCTTTCGTGGAGATTCTAGAACCCCGTGGTTTGCCGACTTTGCAAATTACCACGCGGGTAGATTCATTGTGAAGGGCATGTCGACCCAACAGAAGAATAAGTTCTTCAAGGACGTGAAACATTACTTCTGGGACGACCCCTTCTTATTCAAAATATGTGCGGATCAAGTGATCAGGCGATGTGTGCACGGCAAGGAAGCTCTCGACATTCTCGAAGCTTGCCACAATGGACCCACCGGGGGACATCATGGTGCAAACCTCACAGCCAAAAAGATCTTTGACTCCGGTTTCTTCTGGCCCACCATCTATAAAGATGCCCACGAGTTTGTCAAGAACTGTGACTCGTGCCAACGTCAAGGAAAAACTTCACAACGTGATGAGATGCCTCAAAACTCCATCCAAGTTTGTGAAATCTTTGACATGTGGGGCATCGACTTTATGGGCCCGTTCCCGTCTTCACGAGGGAACAAGTATATTCTCGTGGCAGTCGACTATTTGTCAAAATGGGTTGAAGCGAAAGCGCTCCCCACCAATGATGCCCGAGTAGTTTGCAAATTTCTGAAATCTCTCTTCGCCAGATTTGGTGCTCCCCGTGCAATCATAAGTGATCGCGGAACCCATTTTTGTAATGACCAGTTTGCAAAGGTCATGCAGAAATATGGAGTTACTCACCGTCTCTCCACCGCTTATCACCCACAAACAAGTGGGCAAGTGGAAGTATCAAATCGTGGCTTGAAAAGAATCCTTGAAAGGACCATAGGTGAAAACCGTGCCTCCTGGTCGGACAAACTAGATGATGCACTATGGGCCTTCCGCACAGCTTACAAAACACCCATCGGGTGTACTCCTTACAAGCTTGTGTATGGAAAGGCATGCCATCTTCCGATCGAGCTTGAGCACAAAGCCTACTGGGCCTTAAAGCAAGCAAACTTCGATCCTGTAATTACGGGTGATCACCGGAAAGTTCAACTCAATGAACTTAATGAACTTCGTGATCATGCCTATGAGAACTCTTTGATCTATAAGGCCAAAACAAAGAGGCTCCATGACTCTAAGATCAAAAACCGTGTTTTCAACATCGGTGATCGAGTCCTCCTCTTTAATTCCAGATTAAAGATTTTCTCGGGCAAACTAAAATCCCGTTGGAATGGCCCTTTCACCATCACTAGAGTATTTCCGTACGGCACTGTTGAGCTTTCTCAAGCCAACGGGCCAAATTTCAAAGTGAATGGTCATCGCGTCAAGCACTACTTTGGAGGGAACGTACCACACTTGGTAGTTCCAGATCTCCAAACTTTCCCCAAGGATCAATAAATCCTTGTGATGGGTCAAGCATCGTGACCCTAAACAAGCGCTTCGTGGGAGGCACCCCATGCTTATCCGTAGTTGTAATAAGTGTTGTTGTTGTGTAAGATAGCTTGTCTTTTCCATTACCCGTGTTTCCATGTTGTTGTTATTGTCCAGGATTGCCCGGATTGTGAAGACTCTCAGTTTTGTCATTCATCAAGAGTTTCACATCCTCAGCTTCATTTGGGAATCCGATATCCTAATCTTATCGACTAACGTTTTATCTTTTGGCATACCTCATAAACGGCCTTAGGATTAATGTAGTACCCTTCAAAACATCGAGGACGATGTTTAGTTCTAGTTTGGGGGGGTATCTTCGATTTGATTGTTGCCTGCAGCATTGTTACCACGTAAACCCGTTTTTACCACCAAAATACCAAAAAAATGAAAAAATTGAAAATTTTCAAAAATATAATAAGTGTTTTGTCACAGTTTTGCTTTTCTTTTGGGTAGAATAAGAATAATTTTTGACTTGATCGGGCGTGTTGAGCCCTAGCTAGTTCCTTTAGGCCAAGCTTTCACGAATTCTATTGCTTTGAATTTTAATAATGTGAAGAACGAGAAATGATAGAGTTAAATATAAGTTTATGTGCCAAGCAAGATTCTTCTAAAAACTTATACAAGTAACTTGTGGTTTTCTCTCCCGTGAATTTCTAATCCACCTAATCATACGTACTCAATTTAATTCAACTAAGTCAATCGATGTTTTCAGAAAAAGCTTCAAATTTGTAACTTGAGTTTTCAAAACGAGATTTTATAGTGATTTAAAAGATAAATGCCAAAGAAGCATGAATGAAATGTGAATGCAAAAATGCATGAATATTGAAATTTTGCCAATGAAGCATGCAGTTGATATTATGGAGCAAGTAAAAGATGTGTCGTGATATCCCACTCCGCTAGCAACGAGGTGGGGGTTCAAACTAAGGAACGTCTTTACTTCTAGGGTTTGGTGTGCGTGATTATCTCAATGGAAGAAAGGTCTAGGTGAGGGTTCAAACTAAGACACCAATCCTTAGCCATATTAGGAAGAAGGTGTTGATGTGATTTCCCACTACGCTAGCAACGGGGTGGGTTTTCAAACTAAGAACATCGGTCGTTGGTCGTGATATCCTACTCCGTTAACCACGAGGTAGGGGTTCAAACTAAGCAACGCATTCCTAAGCTTTAAAGAACTTATGATTATGATGTTGAAAATGTTGCAAAAAGTTCTAAAGTTTAAATCTCGAAATCAAGTTACAAGGTCTTAATAAGTTGTTGCTTTGAGTCATGATTCATCTTGAATTATGACTATGAAAATAAGTTGGTCTATGGTTAAATTAAAATGAGTACACACATTCAATCGTATATCCATGTTGGGAGTTGAAAATTCTAGTCATAAGTTATGAGGGCTTAACATTTAGACTTATATCGGACAATGTTCTTGTTTATTGCTTAGCTTGGAACTTGTGAAAAAATCGAGGGGACGATGGAATTTATCGTCAGGAATTCCGTAGATCACTCTACGGACGCTTCTCATTCTATGATCCCAGTGTTAATAAATAAAGAAAGTCAAACTTGTTAAAAAATGAGAAAATCCAAAAATATTAGTTGTAGTTAGTGTAAATTCAGAAAATGGTGAAAACGGGGCTTACATGTTTACTTCATAACATTGCGTGAGGACACACAATACCTTAGTTTGGGGGATTTGATATGTGCTTAATTACACATATCTTTTACCTTTAAAAACGAGCTACAATAACAAAATACGGACTCAATATGCAAATATATGCTCCCTGATTTTGCTAATTATTTGTGCAGGAAACGGTATATTCACAAATGACGGAAAAACCAATCAAAAAGCGACAAAACAGGACACGGGATGGAAAAGTGTGTGGAGACGAAGCCAAATCAAAGTAAAGTCTACTCCGAGAAGAAAAAGCAAAGAAAAATATAACTTGAGGGGTCAAAAATGCCAAACCCCTAAGTTATATTATCATATAAACCGCAGGGGCTGATTATGCCAATTGGGAAACTTCATTTATGAAAGAAAGAAAATGGGAAAAAAAGAATGACAAGAGGTAGATGTGGAGGGGCCTTTCTTGTTCACATCCAACATTCCCTTTATTTCATCTTCAACCTCTCTCTGTCAAACTCCACTTGGATACCTTTTCTTTACCTCTCTTCCAGCCAATACAATAAACCAGCCGCACGGTTTTTGCTCCACATACTTCTCTGCAAATCACTCAACAACCCTTATACTACCCTTCCCAGCTTTATAAAGTCCATGTTGGACAATCCCTCATCCATTCAAAGCAATTTCGATGGCTCGAGATTGTCTCCAATGAAGCTCAAAAGAATCAAATGCGGGGTTGCTTTAATATTCACCTACTACAAACTAGGCACACTTTGTTTTTGCCTCTTCAAAAGAAGCACAAAGCTGAAAGATGTCTTCGAATAAATAGACTCATTGTAAGCCTTTGAGGCAATCTAGTATGTAAAATTTTTTTTTTTTTTTTTTTTTTTATATTTTTTTTTTTTTTTTTTTTTTTGTTTTCTAGTTTTTCTTTAATTTTTAATATAACTTAGCTTGTTTTTAATCATTTAAAGCTTTTGCTTTCAGCTTTGTAACATTTCTAAGTTTTAATGCAAGTTTGAAGTTTTTAAGTCAATTTACAATACAAGTGTTAAGTTTCTTAATCTTATTGTTTTGTGTTCAAAAAGCTCTCACCACAGCTTACTTATTGGATGATAAGCCAGTTATGGATGGGCTTATGGACTATCACTAGCTTGTTTTATACAAGCTAGAGCTTGTAGATTTGTTGTTTGACCCTGTTTTGAGCAAGGGTGTAGTAAGTCTCTCTTTTTCTTACTTTACTTATCTATTGCAGAACTGCTAGTTTATTTGATACACTGTTAGTTTTAAGTTTATACTGCTAGACTAATTCATGCTTATTTAAGTGCTTATTATGGATTGAAAATTGCTTATAAGTGTTTTACTTTGTTATTTGATAATCTGTTTTTAATAAGTTTGAGTATAATAATGATTTTTGAGATAAAGTTATAAGCTGTTTTCGTACAAAGCGTACTAACTATAGTTAGTACTGATAGTATAAAAAAGTTCATTTTTTGGACAGGAATAACTTCACTCTAGCAGCAGTATAACTCCAAGTTAATACTGCTAGTTCACTCTTGGAACAGCATTAACTTAAACACTACCAGTACTAACTCCAAGTTAGTACTGCTAGTTCATTTTCTGGATTTTCAAGGTAGACAGATAATAAATAAACATTTGCTAGTATATACATTTTGTCTAGCATGTACTAAAATCCAAGTTTAGTACTGGTAGTTAAACGGTTCAGTACTAATGGTAGTACTGTTGTGTTTATCTTGTTTAATTTAGCTTAAATGCTTTTGTATTTACTTATTTAGAGTTAGCTTAGCTTATTTAACTTGTCTTAAGTTTATTTGAGCTTATTTGTGTCTTAGTTTAAAGTTTTAAAGTGTTCTTGTCATTCCTAGTTTTGATTCTTGTTCCAGTTTATTCTCTTTGCTATTTTTATGTACTTTTGCTTATTTTTATCAGTTTTAGTGCCCAATCATTCCCTGTGACATTCAAGCACCAATCATCAATCGTCTTGCGATTTTCCATTTCAGCCTCGTTGGGACATAACGACCCGGAGTTTCTCTATACTGCTTCCGGTTTACTTGAATTCGTGAGTGCTGACCTTTGCTGTGTATTTTTATATATTTACATATATATATATGTTTATGTTTATTTACACATATAAAAAAGGGTGAGTTCGCGCGTAGTCAAAGATCCCACAAGCTCGAAAAAAGTGTGCAAATACCAAAAATTTTTGGTCCAATGCCCAAAAATGTGGTTGCATTGATATGATGGAGTTTGTTTTTATTGTAAAATTCGGAGTTGAGAACTCCAAATGTGTTATACTCCGTACTCATCTAATAACACTCCCGGATTATTCAACCCATCTCACAACACCCGACTCATTCTTATGTGATTTGGAACCATGTTCATTAGGTTACGATTGTTCACCCAAGTTCCGTTTATCCATTCGAACTGTGTTACAATAAGGACTTTAATTTCTCACAAACATCCTCTAAGTCTTCAACAAACAATTCCTTTGTTGTAAACTATTCGTGGAGGTCCTATGGACTTTTCAGTGTCAAACAATGAATGAAGACTATTATCATGAGTCAAATCCTTTGCTATGATTCTAATTCTTTCGGTTTGACCAATTTCAACCTCCGCAATATACCGTCTATCATCAGATCATAAATTCTCAAAATGAGTTTTTCAATTCTCAAAATGAGCAATCCAAATCTGGATTTGAGCATCTAAATACTCAAATGACAACCTTGCATGATTTGATTGCTCAAGCTATGCAAAAGAAAGAAGAAGAGAAGCGAATTGCAGAAGAGCAACGGCTAAAGTGCGCTTTGGAAGATTCCCATTTGTGATGATGTTGATGACATGACTATACCATTGCAATCACACCCGTTTATCACCGAGGAGGCACGTAACTCTTCTAATTATGGAGAATGAGCATCTTGACACAATTTCGGCACGGAATCAGACGGATTCTTAAGTCTAGTTGTTGAAATCCTTGTCCCAATCCCAAGTGAGTCCGAGGGTGTTCCCGAAATGTGTGATGTGCCTTTTCATGACAATTACTCCGACTCTGACATTTCCAAAAATGATCAAATCTGAGGATTTCTCTGATTCTAAAGGTTGATTCTACTTCGAATGATGAAGATTCCTTCTTAGTATCGATGTCGCTGTATGTTGAGGCATCACCTCCAAATTTGAGCCAGTTAGCTCGAAGGTAATGGAGATTGTTTATTATCCAGACGTTGGAAGGATGAGGATGACATTATTTTAATAAAAGACGATACCTTCGTGAAAATTGTTGAATGTCAATCGTCTTGTTGCTAAAATCAAAGGCATTAAAAGATATCCCGTTCCATCTTTCTGTTGGACCAAGTATACTCCTCATTTTCCTAACCTTTTCTTGGAGGAGACTAACACCTTTGATAATTCTTTGCCCGAATCGGAAACTTTCTGCTTTAATTTGGAAGAGCCTAGTAGTGGCAGTCCCACTACTCCTTCAGATTTATCTCTTCCAGATTATAAAGCTTTCTACATTGATAACGATCATTTTAAAGAGAAGAGTAGTGGCAGTACCATCCCTCCATCTCATATCCCCGTTGCGGATAATGATTCTCTTATGGAGGAGATTGACTTGTTTCTTGCTGATGACGGATCAATACCACCAGGTATTGAGAGTGATGATGTCGACTCCGTAGATGACGATACTTCTATTTTCCTTCCCGAGTTCGAATCGTTTTATGTTGATTATCCCAATTCGGGAAATTCAACCATTGATGTGGTGGAAGACATCCCCGTAGATGTGCCTAATGTTTTACCCACCCATCTCATCCTGGAGCAAGATTTCATACCCACTAGTGAATTTTTCGCTTATGTTGTATGGATCTTTCTCCCATTTCTTGCTTATCCGGTTATTCCGCCTTCTCTTCTCTCCTGTGGGGATGAAGACACCATATTTGATCCCGGCATTTCAAAAGTATCATTCTTCTAAGCCGGATGTATCTCATCGGAGTGGAACTTTCATGAAATTCAATACTTATCGTAGTCACTTGAATGAAAGTCCGATGATGATTTTAATTTCCACTTGTTTCCTCAAGGATCCATAAATCCTTGTGATGGGTCAAGCATCGCGACCCTAAACAAGCGCTTCGTGGGAGGCACCCCATGCTTATCCGTAGTTGTAATAAGTGTTGTTGTTGTGTAAGATAACTTGTCTTTTCCATTACCCGTGTTTCCATGTTGTTGTTTTTGTCCAGGATTGCCCGGATTGTGAAGACTCTCAGTTTTGTCATTCATCCTCAGCTTCATTTGGGAATCCGATATCCTAATCTTATCGACTAACGTTTTATCTTTTGGCATACCTCATAAATGGCCTTAGGATTAATGTAATACCCTTCAAAACATCGAGGACGATGTTTAGTTCTAGTTTGGGGGGGTATCTTCGATTTGATTGTTGCCTGCAGCATTGTTACCACGTAAACCCGTTTTTACCACCAAAATACCAAAAAAATGAAAAAATTGAAAAATTTTCAAAAATATAATAAGTGTTTTGTCACAGTTTTGCTTTTCTTTTGGGTAGAATAAGAATAATTTTTGACTTGATCGGGCGTGTTGAGCCCTAGCTAGTTCCTTTAGGCCAAGCTTTCACGAATTCTATAGCTTTGAATTTTAATAATGTGAAGAACGAGAAATGATAGAGTTAAATATAAGTTTATGTGCTAAGCAAGATTCTTCTAAAAACTTATACAAGTAACTTGTGGTTTTCTCTCCCGTGAATTTCTAATCCACCTAATCATACGTACTCAATTTAATTCAACTAAGTCAATCGATGTTTTCAGAAAAAGCTTCAAATTTGTAACTTGAGTTTTCAAAAGCGAGATTTTATAGTGATTTAAAAGATAAATGCCAAAGAAGCATGAATGAAATGTGAATGCAAAAATGCATGAATATTGAAATTTTGCCAATGAAGCATGCAGTTGATATTATGGAGCAAGTAAAAGATGTGTCGTGATATCCCACTCCGCTAGCAACGAGGTGGGGGTTCAAACTAAGACGTCTTTACTTCTAGGGATTTGGTGTGTCGTGATATCTCACTTGGAAGAAAGGTCTAGGTGAGGGTTCAAACTAAGACACCAATCCTTAGCCATATTAGGAATAAGGTGTTGATGTGATTTCCCACTACGCTAGCAACGGGGTGGGTTTTCAAACTAAGAACACCGGTCGTTGGTTGTGATATCCTGCTCCGTTAACCACGAGGTAGGGGTTCAAACTAAGCAACGCATTCCTAAGCTTTAAAGAACTTATGATTATGATGTTGAATATGTTGCAAAAAGTTCTAAAGTTTAAATCTCGAAATCAAGTTACGAAGTCTTAATAAGTTGTTGCTTTGAGTCATGATTCATTTTGAATTATGACTATGAAAATAAGTTGGTCTATGGTTAAATTAAAATGAGTACACACATTCAATCGTATATCCATGTTGGGAGTTGAAAATTCACAAGTCATAAGTATGAGGGCTTAACATATGAGGGTTAAAATATAACTTATATCGATAATGATCTGGTTTAATTGACTTAGCTTGGATCTTGGAAAAATAGTGGTCGATGAATTTAGCCGGTCAGGGACATCAGTAGATCACTATACGGTCGCTTATCATTTATGATCCCAGTATTAATAAATAAAGAAAGTCAAACTTGTTAAAATATGAGGAATATCAAAAATATTAGTTGATAGTTAGTGTAAATTCAGGAAAATGAGTGTGAAAACCGGCGGCTTACATGTTTAATTCATACATTGCGTGAGGACACACAATACCTTAGTTTGGGGGATTTGATAGGTGCTTAATTACACATATCTTTTACCTCTAAAAACGAGCTTAAATGACCAAAAACAGACAAAAACTGCCAAATATATGTTTGTTTTGCATTTGTATTGTGCAGGAAGTGGATATCATCAAAAAGACAGAAAACCAAGCCAAAATGACAAAACTGAGCATGGAATGGAAAAGGCCTGTGCAGAATAAGGCCCAAATCCAAAAATGCCAAAGTCAGAGTCAATACAGAAGATTCAGCAGTCAAACGGAAGCCGGAGCCTGAGACATACTTTTGGTTGCAATCTTACCCATTTGATGGTCCGGGAAGCCCATAGTATAATTATGTTGACTGTGAGAACTTTTTGAAAGGACCAATCCTAGCCCTAGTTGCAGCCAATCTCAGCCATTGGACACACACAAAAACCCACTTCATAACCTTATTGGGCTTGAAAAAGCCCAAACCAAAGCTTTGTGTACCTTATTGGGGCCCAAAACCCAACCCCAGTGGTCCCATACAAAGCCCAAACACAAAAACCATAGCCCAAATAACCTTTTTTATAAAAACATAAAGGACCAAAAATGTAAATTTTAAACCTTGTTTTATAATTAAAATTGAAAAAAAAAATAAAGAAAAGGGCCAAAAATTACCAAGTTTGAAAGTTGTTGTAAAAAGAAAAAAAATAGAAAAAATAAAACACATGGGCTTGTTTTGCAAGTTTTTCCAAACTTCCCTTTTTTATTTCTTTAGTTATAAAAACCAGGGGACTTTTGAAATTCTCCAAAACCCTTTTAATTCTTTTGTTATAAAACGACAAGGACCATATTTGACACTTTCCAAACTTGTTTATAACTAAAACTCGGCCAAATGGAATGAAAAGAGAGCCAAAGAACAAGGGCCACTCTTGCCTCTTCCCCATACTTCTCTTTTAAACCTGCAACCATAACTGTACTATTACCCCTTACCCGCCAAAACCCAAACCTCCCTCTCCCACGGTTTATAGCCAATACCACCACCCCTAGTACATCTCCCAGCTCATTTCCCACCTCCCCATTACCCCTATAACCCTTTCCAGTTCAACATACACAAAAACCCGCACCCCCATCAATGGCTGAGATGAAGAGAAGTGAATGGAGGGCTAGGATTGCTTGGGAAGCTTTGTACTCTCACAACAAACTCATCCCAAGAACAAAGAAAGGCTTTGATCCTCTATAAAAGAGAAGAGAACAAGCCGAGAACCATAATCCCTGTTTTTTACTTTCTTAGTTTAAAATTTACTTAAGTTTGCTTTAAAATTGTTGTATTCAGTTTATTTAAAGTTTATGTTGTAATATTTTCAGCATTCTATTATAAATCCGTTAAGAGTTTTCTTTTGAAATTGGCATTTGCTAAAAATTACGATTGTATAAATTACAAAATGTTTAAAACCTGTGTAATCTTACAATAACCAAGTGTAAAAGTTGTTAGCTCAACTTAACATCTCTGTTTAGCCCTTTTTCACTAAAATATATTAATTAAAAAACCCGAATCTATAACTTAAGGGGGGGTGTTTGGTATTAGAGACCCCAAAATGGGTCAAATGGGTGTTGCAATAGGTCATACTCACTCAGCCAACTTTGGCTGAGTGTGTGGGTTTATTTAGATTAGCTTAATCAAACTTTTTAGTAAAAAAATTAGTTTTTTAAGGTCTTTTACTTTCTGTCAAAGTACCAAAAGCCAAACTAAGCTAAGCCACTTAAGCTGCTTAAGCAGCTTAAGCACACCTTGTTTGTGCTTATTTAAGTGATTACCTAGCTCTTTTCAAAAGCCCCTTGTTGCTGTCCCTTTTACCTTGACAATATAAGTCAAAGTTTGGCTTTGCATTTTTTAAAAGAACCCTCAATTTTAAGCTACAATATCAGCAGCTTATATTGTTTTCTAGACCATCATTTTTTGGAAATAAGCCAAGAAGCCATTAATATAAATCTGTTTGTGGTTGGATTTGGCTAAAAAGCTCTTAAGAGCTTATTTTCATAAGCCCAAAAGTCCCCTTAAGCCACTGCCTAGTCTCCCCTGGTGCTGAGCACCTAATTTCACCCCACTTTTCTAGCTTATTTCATAACTAAGCTCTAGGATTTTATTGCTTTTTAATGTAGCTTAATAGATACCCTGTAAGTCCCCAAAATTTAGCAGCTTAATTCTTATGTTTAAGTAGCTTATTCTAGGCTTAAAGTAGGCCTTTTTTCTGTTTTCTTTTAAAACTGTCATTATAGCTTAAGTCATTTCCAGCTTATTTTAGGGCTTATTCTAGAAACCTTAGCTTATTTAGGACTCCCCTCTCCCTATTAACTGTTTCCCATAAGTTTTAGCTTATTTTGTTAGCTTAAATCCCAATAAGAAAGAAAATTAAGCTCATAAGCTTAATAAGCTTTTGCAGTCCCAAAAGCTCACTTTTCTAGCTTATTAAGTTAACACGGTTTGGAGGGTGTAGAATCCAAGATCTGGACTCAACTAGGGTAATATATCATTCAATGATGATAAGCACATCGGAATATAAAGAACCGACAATCACTGTTTCTAATAAGGTTTTCTTTATTATACCACAATAAAGAACTAACTACTTACTCTACCATACCACACGCTCTATGCGTTCTCAGACTCTTCAGTGGAGAAGTTGCTATGAATGGATGATGTAAACCTAGATGCCTATCCTTTTATATAGTAGAGGATGGTTTAAAACCTAGCTTACTAACAAAGCTAACTATTACCTATTTGGTCCTTTCTTTGTTTCTTCTTTCTTCATTTCGTCTAATAGGTTTTGTAATCTTTAAATCTGTAATTCCCAACAATCTTCCCCTATTTGATATTACAAAACAACATGCATGAAGAAACAATGTCATCACAATAATAAGCTGCACATCATGAATCTTCTTCCCCTTTTTGTAATCATCCAATATGGGTCTTGTGCAACCCGAATATGAGTCCCCTCAAGTAAGCATGTAGATGGTAAGTATATAAATATACAATAGTTCCTTTTAAAAATATACTAACATTTCATGAATCTCGGATTTTAATTGGCTTGAAATAGTAGGTATCAATGCAAAACAATCTAAGTGCAATAACATCTCTCTATTAGTAACTGTTTCTCAGCGGCGATCTACCCTCAATCTTTGTTGCATCTCACAAAAAGGGTGGAACTTGTTACATAATTGATCAAAAGCTAATGCATCAAACGTCTTATAATAATACTTATCTGATTTAGTGCGAACAGAAATGTTGGATTACACCTAGTGATGGTTCATGTGGTCCCAGACCTACCTCCCCATAAAACGTCCATCGAAGTCTAATCGAAATCGCAAATAATAAGGACTGTCTGAATCCCAGATCAAAACGATTATTATATTACAGATACAATGAAAATTTGTACCTCAGTTGGATTCTTCGTGATCCTGATTAAAAACTCCTCCCTAGCCGTTGAAATAATAATGTGGTTTGGTGCCGACCAAAACACGACATTTATTTAATTTTGGTTTATGTAATAAACGACTTGTAAACACCAAACCTCAAATCAATGAGAGAAACCAAGCTATTAAGCATCAGTGGATTGTCACATGATCCAAGGGTCTGAGGACCTATAATATGCAGCAATCTAACAAACAGTATCGGACAAGGCAAGCAGCAGAAACCATAAAAGCCTATCAGCAGGAATGATATAACCAGTAGTAACTCATAACCACCAGTATGAATCAGAATATACAACCAGTAGGAACCGTATAAGCACCAGGAGGAACCTATTAAGCGACCAGCAGAAACTTATAGCGACCAGCAGAAACCGAGACCAACAATCAGCAGGAACATGATGAAACCAGCAAGAACCAAGTGACCAGTAGGAATTACCGAGTGTGACCAGAACAAATGAATACGCTTACATGTACTCAGACTCAGCCCAGCAAGAAATATGGGAAGAATACAATTCCTATAAATCTGGTATATTCCACAAATCACTCCATAAAGTCAGGAAGTAATTTTGGGAAAATATACAATCCCTAACAATCAGGGATTTATATTAAAACATATCATTTCCCAAACCACGACTTATCATTATAACTGCTTCCAAATCTGTGAATTCATAACCAATCTGCCAATAATCACGTAGGCCCACGTACATACCATATGACTAGCAGATCCAACCATATACACACAGACGTCCAGCATCATTCACACCTAACACACATCTTAAACATCCTATTGCGACTTTTTCTTTTAAACTGCTGTTTCTCTTTGTAAACTAGACACACCCTGTTGCTGTTATCACACGTACACCAGCAGACCCATAAAGTAGATAAACTAAAATAGCAGAAACAAACATATAACTCGTACAGATACTTTTTTTTATTATTTTTTTTAAGTATCCAGACGACGCCTTAAAAGTGTCACAAAATCATCGCAAAATCTGTCACAAAACAGCATCTCCTTTCTCCCATATGCTTTAGCAACACATGATTTGTCACTGTTCTGTCGCTAATCAGTCACATAGCTATTGCAAAACTGTCATAGATCTGTCCCATATCCATCAGCGACACTTTTTCTGTAGCAAGTTTGAACAAGAATGAAGCATAAATACCATCATGATCATGTCACAGATGAGATCATCAATTTAGAAGCCTTCATGTGTCATTACTGCTGCTGCCTTTAATCAAATTAAGGTTTGCATAAAAACCCTAATTGCCCAATACGCCTTTTTATTAAAAATAACAGAAAAATAATTTTACATGAAAACCTTATCAACCCTAGATCAAGAGCCACGAGGCTCTGATACCAATTGTAAAATCCAAGATCTGGACTCAACTAGGGTAATATAACAATGATTGATAAGCACAGCGGAATATAAAGAGCACAATCATGTTACTAATAAGGTTTTCTTTATTAAACACAATAAAGAACTAACTACTACTATACTACACACGCTCTATGCGTTTCTCAGACTCTCATTGGAGAAGTCTGCTATAAATGGATGGATTATAACCTAGACGCCTATTTCCTCTTAAACCTTGATTACCATGAAAATTATTTCCCCAATTAAAATTATTCCCTTGACCTTGATTTTGATTAAACCTATTTTGACCATTGTTTTGCACAGGAGCAAAACCGGGTGGTGCCATGTAGTTGCTAGCACGATTTGGAGGGGCTACTTGATTGTAAGTACCCATTGCCGCACAAACACTAGATTTATTGTTATAGGTATTAGGACAATTATACCAAGCATGAGCACCACCACAAGTAACACATATTTCCTCAACCGCTTTAATCGTAGCGGGAGTGACAACTTTCTTAGAAACTATATCAACTAATGTCGAAATTTTGTCCGCAAGCTTATCAATTCTTTCATCCGTTTTACTAGAATTTTCCCTAGAAGTCGAATTCATCCTAGAGACATTTGATTTGTTACGTGAATAACGAACTTTTGATTTGTTTTCAATTATATTCAAAGCTTCTCTAGTCGTTTTACTTAAAAGATTTCCACCCGCCGCGACATTTAAGGAGTCTTGATCATTCTCGTTTAAACCGTTATAGAAAGTATCAACTTGAGTTAACTCCGTAAATCCATGGTGGGAACAAGCTCTAAGCATTTCCTTAAATCGTTACCATGCTTCACTAAAAGTCTCCTAGAATTTTTGTGTAAAACGAGAAATTTCATTCTTTAAGTGAGTGGTTTTCGAAGGAGGAAAAAATTGATTCACGAATTTAGTTACGAGATCTTCCCAAGTCAAGATCGAATTAGGTGGTTCTTTCTCGTACCAAACTTTAGCGGCCCCCTCGAGTGAATATGGAAACATCATTAGCTTAATAACATCGTTCGGCATATCTCTAAATCGTAAAGTCGAGGTAATCCTTTTGAAACTATTAATATGAGCGTAGGGATTTTCCCTCTCATAACCGTGAAACGGGCTAGCTTGAACTAGTTGTAACAAATTCGTTTTGATTTCAAAGTGATCCGCATTAATTTCCGGTAAAATGATAGCTTCTCCATACCCTTCCTTGTATGCACGGAGTAGCTCTTCCATTGTACGTTCCGCCATTGGTGCAACTTCAACGATAGTACGAAGCTCGGGTTTAACTACGTTTGGAGCACGCCCTCTATTTCGACGTCTCGGAATGGTTACGGGTGAATTATTTGGAAAATTGGAATTTCTAGTGCACATGCACTAAACAAACAAATGAAAAGAGAAAATATATATACAAAACTATTTTTGTTTCACCGAATAATCAACTAACTTAGGGTAACTCCCTTAAGTGAAACTTGCAAACGGGGGACGTAGTGGGAGCGAATCGCCTTAAAAACGTTTGTCCCTTCAGGTCGTAGTTCCGTGGAGCAACCTTCCTAATAGCTTATTTCACAAAAGAGGTGCGCCTTTTTCGTAAGTGACACAAGACGGTAAATTTTGAATCTTAAGTTCGGGAACTTATTAATGGAATATTCACAAATTCTCTAGTAAGAGAATTAAATTGATTGTGTATTTTAGTAATTAAGAGAACAAAATAAAAATCAAAAAATCCGGAAGAGCAAATATTTTTGTATTTTTTTATTATTTATTAAACTTCTACTTATAGTAAAAAGAAAAAGAAAAATATTTTTTTACTTTTTATATTTTATAATTTTATAATTTTTGATTTTTTTTAAAAGACGTAACTTTCGAAGACGAAAGGTTCTCCAAATCACGATCGACAAATCCAAACGAAGGAATCTTTAAACACAAATCCCCGGCAACGACGCCAAAAACTTGGTAATTCAAGTATAATACACGTAATAATATCAAAGTATAAAGAAATTTACTAAAAATCCTTGAGGACAAAGATTTAAAGTAAAAATCTACACAAAAATATCCTACGTTTAACCGGTAAGTATTCACCGGGTCGTTTTATCCCAAAAATTGTGAAATTGAGACCTCGCTTTAATTTGGACAATGATTTGAATTGGTTTCAAACTTTTTGGATTAATTTTCTATATCTACAATTAAAAACAATTAAAGCAAGCAAGTAAAATTAACGACTAAGCAATTAAAGGCAAAAACGAATAACGGGGATTAACGAAAACGTGACAATTAAGCAAGAATTAATCCTAAAGTAATTTTTAAACTTTTCCTAATCCTAATTATAAGAAAAAGCTGAGGGAATCCTAAACCGAAAGTGATTAAAGCTAAAAACGAAGAAAACGAGAACGAGAACGAAATCCCGTTCTTTAAAAAGTGAAATTACAAAATATTAACCCTACGAAAGTAAATTTCAAACCTAAGCCTAAAATATGATAAAATAAAATTTTATAAAAAATAATTTTATTTTTTTGATTATTTTTCTAATTTTTATGATTTTTTAAAGTTTTTAATGAAAATAAATGATTAAAAATACTAAACGTTGAGTTAAAAATCTAAGAAAATTTCTAAAAGTAGCTTATGATAAGCAGAATGCAGGAAAAATATAAAATCCTAAAGTGCTAAACTAAATAAGCCGGGAAAAAGCTAACTAGCACTCGAAGTGCTTTTTTATAACAAAGTTCAAAAAGGTGATAAAAGAAATGAAAACGCACCTTAGGACGTAAAAGTCCCAAGGGCGCAGTGGTGAGTGTGTTGTATGTTGTGTGTTATAAAAGGTTGAGGAGGGTTGAGGTCCAGGGTTCGAGCCTTGCTCACCCTGGATTTCCCCTCTTCCCTTTTTTTAACTTTTTGCTAGAACTTTGAAAAGCAAAGTTGTAAAACTTACAAAAACTAACAACTTTAATGAAAATTTTTAAAAAAAAAAATCAAAATTAAGCTGAAAATAGCTTATTAAACAGACAGAATGTACTTAACTAATATTTCAACAAAACTTTATAAGCTAAAAACGGAAATAAGCTAAAGCTAGAACTAGATAAGCTATCACTATCCTAAAACTAACCTAATAAGCTAAACTGAACTAGAAATAAGCAAAATGGATAAGCCATAAGCTAAAAAACAGATTAAGCACTTAATGCCCTTTGAGCTTATTTTTATATAAGCTACTGGATCCTTATGGCAAAAGAAGCCTCTACACCTATTAAGATAACTAAAACATTACTTAAATCATTAAGCAAAAGACATTTTGAATCTCAATAAGCAAAGTAAAAATTCTACATGAAAAAGTTATTTGCTACTTTTAATATTTAAAATGTTTTTGAGTTTTTGGAATTTTTTAGGAAAAGCTAAAATAAGCTACAACTAACCTTAATAAGCTAGATGCTAATTAAAGTTAACCTATTAAGCTAGACAAAGAAAAAATTAAACAAAATCCCAAAGCAATAAGCCATAAATTTCTAATAAGCACTCAATGAAAACTGCTAATCCAAACAGACAAACTAGCTATTTTGAACTTATTTTTCAGACAGCTAAAAGATCCTTAGAACTTTTTGACTTATATCTCTAAAAAGCTTGATCTCCAAACTATTAAAAATAGCTTTTAATAACTATTTTGAAAGTTAACAAGACTAAAATAAGCTAGATGAAAAAGGCTTATGCAGACAGAATACACAATATATTTTTTTTGGTTTTTTTGAAATTTTTATAAAAATGACAAATTACTAAATTGCAGGCTAAAAATAGATAATCTAAGCAACTAATTAAGCTAAGATAAGCCCTAATCTAGTTAAACTGACCTAAATTATACTTGTGCTATGAAATTTAAAAGCTAATAACTACTTTAACCCTTTGAAAATTAAGCTTAAAAGTAGTTGTTTAGTTGTTTTAACTATGCTGCAATTGACCTCATAATAACCAAAACTCTAAATAACCAAATACAGGCCTAAGGACTAGATTAATACACTTGCAGATCAACTAACTAAGATCAAAGAGAATAAAACTATAGCTAAAATAGACTTAGAGCTTAATTGAAACTATGACCTAAATTTATTTAAGCAAATTCTATAACTATTAACTAAATTTGATTAAAAACAGATTAAAAACCTTCAAAGACCTTGAAACTTGGATTCATAAAACTCAAATTTAAAGTTCCAACCCACTGATTTATAGACCCCACAAGGCTATGACAGTACTAACTCAAGTTAGTACTGCCATAAGCCAAACACTCCTTTAAATCACTCAAACCCATTTTAAGCTTATGAATATGAATTTTAAGACACAAATTGCAAATACAGAATGACTACAAGCTTATAACACAACTAATAAGCATATTTAAGCCACTAAATAAGACAAGACTATAAGCTATAGTATGAGCAAACTAAGATTCTAAATTAATAAGTAAACTAATTAAGCTTCTAACAACTATATTAAGCATTAATAAGCTAATCTAAACAGGAATAAGCAAGCAATAAGCAATGATAAGCTGAAATTTAAAATTAAGCTATAAAAAGAAATTAAGATCTTACAATTGCCTTCGCTCTAAACAAGGCTTATCAAAATGCTCTTATGAACTATCATCAAGCTTTAGCTTATCTTAGATAAGTTAGTATTGTCTTGGAAACCCTTCCATTACTGGTTTCCCTTCCAAAATAAGCCGAGGTAATTTGATTAGAGATTTTAAGAGATAATAAGCTCATTTAAGCTTTAAAAGCCTAAATAAGAGTGTAGCTAGCTTATGACGGATTATTAAAAGCTTATTGAACAGTTAAGAGCTTATTTAAACCATTTTGCATATTAAGCAAAAACAAATCAAATCACAAGTTTAGAAGTGAACTATAATTTTATTACTGAAATATGAATTACAATGCTTTTTAAAAGGAAATTACAAGAATTAAAATGACATTTAAGCTAAAAATTACTAAAATACATCTACACTAAGCTACACTAGATACTCCCCCTTGTGAGTGAAGGAGGTCTTGTATTTATAGGAGAGAGGATGCTTCTAGGTCCTTTTACACGCTCCTTTCAGTCTTGATCTCAACCCTTCATTTAATTGCAATCATTGGATCCCATCTTATGTCCGTTGGATCAATATGTGATCACACGGATTGCCAGCGTGGCAATCCGTGTGTCAGAGCTTTGTGCTTCTTTTTCAAAGGATTTAGTGCAAATTACTTCTTTCAAGTGTGCTTCTATACAATCCCGTGTGTCATTCTTTTGTCAGTGCTGACCAATAAGAGCTCTTGAGGTGACGTTTCTTTGCTGAGTTGGCACATAGCACTTGGAATCTTTGTTCCATGCTGTCAATTGAGATTTACCCTTTGATTTTACGCAGGTAAAAATGAAGGAGATGATGAACAGTAAAACAGACTTTCCCGCGCCTTTTCTTTCCTTTTCTCTTTATATCATTGTTTGACCCGTGGTGTGAGGGTTTGACTTGGGCCCGGGTATAAAAGGAATGGGCCACGGTTTGGTTAAATGGGCTTGGTTATAAGGTTTTAAGGGTTTATAGTTAAAAGAGATAACGACCGTTATCTCTTTAATAAAAAGGAGATAACGGTGTTAGGGTTTTTAGGGCTTTTGATGAATTTGGTTTAACATTAAGGGTATTTTGGGTATTTTCAAGGGTTTTGTCTTCTTGTGGTTGACTAATGTTGACCAAGGATTGACTATGTTGACCTTTGATAGCAATCTTCCGGCTCTTTTGCACTCTATCCGTTCCCGTGCCCGTGTTTGTCCGGTTTTGACCATTTCCTTGTGATATTTGCATTATCCGTACCTACACATTCACAAACAACAAAATACACAAATACAAGCATATTTTTGCACATTTTGATCATTTAAGGGTCATTTTTGATATAGAAAGGATATGTGATTTCTCACATATCAAAATTCCCCAAACTAAGTGATTGCCGTGTCCTCACGCAATATTATATGCTCTAAAACCAAATACCTCAAAACCTAGAATCATAGAGGATCACAAAATATTGTCTTCATAAGTCCTGTAACCTAGAATACGATTCGGGCTTCAACTTAACTTAGTTAATTGGATTTCGTCAATGGGATTATTGAATCGTGTTGACTAGCAGGCGACTTAGATAATTTAACAATGTAGCGTGTCTGATTTCATTGATAGTAGACATGTTAACTACTAGTGTTTAAAAAATCTACATTAACGGTATAGTGGGTAAAGTCTCTCTGAGCTAGGGTTTAAACAGATCACATTGCTTTAATCCATAATATAGTATTATAATCAGCATATAAGATGCTTTTCTAAGCGGCATGATGCTTGTAATTGAGGACAGTATTAATGTGTTATATGGTCTCTAGGATGAATTGTACGCCTAAAGTCTTAAGTTATGTGTATGCCACCTCGAGAGAAGAAAATAATTGCACTTCATAAAAAAACCATCTTTCATATACGGATTCAATAATGGTTAATACAGTTTTTTCCTTATATTTGGCTCGACCGCTCTTTTATCTTTTGTTAATTAGCTCGCGTAGGTTAAAGTGCCTTGACTTAATTGTAGTTACCAACCAAACCGTGCAAGTCTCTTAGGCTGAACCCCCCCCCTTTTGCATTAATTTTAGGTTTAACTTAGATAACTAAAATACTGATAGAATTAGGAATTAACGCTCTCGCTCTTAGTGATCGACACCCTACTTACCACGAAGCTTCAACTCGGTCGGGTACCCTACCCGTTAAAGTGTTGTTTTTGGTTTAGTCGGCAAAATATAAATTTAAAACTTGAATCAATAAAATATATACCACACAACGACACAATCACACATCTTGCGGTTTCATCATGATGAAGATTTATTGCATAACTTGGACATTCAATTGTAAACTAAAATTTTCTTTATATTTTGTGAACTCTTGGAAACATGTCTTTATAAAACTTTATTTTTTAAATCAAAAGTGTATTTCTAAACGACTCATATAGAGGTCATTCGATATAACTTGTGACTTTGTGCTATGAACGTCATGCCCCCGGTTACCTTCCGCTGCGATATTTGGGGGTGTGACATGTTTAAACTATCTAGGTTTCAAGTAATGTCGTTTTGAAGTTCGGGACATGTTTCTTTTTGCTAGATTGTATGTATTTGGTACTTGATCAGGTTTGGTATTAGATTTTTAATGTTTTAGACTTTTAAAAGGCATGTTTAAGCTTATTTGGGCATGTGTAGAGTTGTTTTGATTGATTTAATTATAGTTTGGGTTGATTTTGAGGTGCTAAAGTGTTTTTTTTTGGGATCTTACAAGTTTCAAAGTTGTTTGTGTTATAACCATATAACTAATTTTTTCGTTTTCATAAAACTGGTGTGATCCGACGGTTGAATTGGTGAACTGGTGAACCGATGATCTGGTGACTTGACCAGATCGATAAAAAGCCCTACGTAGTGTTTGGTATGTTGTGATAAAAGTTGGAATGGAAAAGATTATTAAGATTATTTGAGGTGCTAAAGTGTTTTTTTGTTGGGATCTTACAAGTTTCAAAGTTGTTTGTGTTATAACCATATAACTAATTTTTTCGTTTTCATAAAACTGGTGTGATCCGACGGTTGAACTGGTGAACTGGTGAACCGATGATCCAGTGACTTGACCAGATCGATAAAAAGCCCTACGTAGTGTTTGGTATGTTGTGATAAAAGTTGGAATGGAAAAGATTATTACGATAGAAGGAAAAAATCTTGTTTGTTTACAACTAGACGAATACCCGTGCATGCACGGAAAATCTCTTGCGGCCGATAATTAACGATATGCAATATTGATAATGTTGTGGCTTTGTACTTGAACGCGAGAAATTCTTAACATAAATGAAATTGCAAACACTCGTAAAATGCAAGAAATTCTTAACTTGTATCAAACAGACATTTAGTTAACTTGAAGTGTAGACTCCTCCTTGATTAAACTCTTTTTCTGGTTTGGAGATCAAACATAATGTTTTGAAACCCGGTTCTACCCAAAGTTCAACCGGTTCTGGTAGAAAAACAGGTCAAATTAAACCCTTTTTTATATTTTCAAAACTCGTTTTCCGATAGCGACCTCGTGTACCCGCGCATAGCGGCGGAAATTCATGACAACGACCTCGTTTTCGGCAGCGATTCCCGGTGGCAGCTTCTAAGTGTTTATGTTTCTGTGTATTTTTCCATGCAATTGTGATCCCTATTTATAAGGGATTTACCAAACCATAGTCAATGAAAATTATGAGAGATTAATGGGCCCACCAATAGTTTTTCAAATCAATTAAATTAATTGAACAATCAGTTTTCAAGTTTTGAACTGAGTGTAACAATCAGTTTCGTTTGCTATTATTAATTCGTAGGTTATAATGATTTTAATTGTTCCATTGTTTCTTAAAATGAGTCAATCATTAATTAATGAGGTAAATCGTTTCATTGACTGAGTGTACATATCAGTTTCGTTAGCTATTATTAAATCGAAGGTTAATGATTTAATTTTCCAATGTTTCTTAAAACGAGTCAATCAATTATTTAATGGAGGCAATCAATTTCGGTTGCCTGAGTGTAATATCATTTTTCGTTTGCTATTATTAATTCATAGGTTATAATGATTTTAATTTTTCCAATATTTCTTAAAATAAGGATTTTCAACTTTTCTAGATTTCTAGTTTCAACATTTGGGTAAATCTCCTCATGCAATTGTGATCCCTATTTATAGGGGATTTACCAAACCCTAGTCAATGAAAATTATGAGAGATTAATGGGCCCACCAATGAGTCAATCAATTAATTAATGAGGCAATCAGTTTCGTTTGACTGAGTGTACATATCAGTTTCGTTTGCTATTATTAATTCGTAGGTTATAATGATTTTAATTTTTCCAATGTTTCTTAAAATAAGGATTTTCAACTTTTCTAGATTTTAACTTTTCTAGATTTCTAGTTTCAACATTTGGGTAAATCTCATTTATAAGGAGTATAGATTATACAATGTAATGATTAATTACAAGTAACGACTCATTGCACAAAAAAACTACCATTTTCATTCCTTAAGAGCACATTCTTTTTTCATTACATCTCGTAATGGAATCAAAATTACATAAAAGTTCATCATTTACTAATCACATTAAATAAACTTCCTATCAGCTAGTGAGACATTTTAGTCTTTTTCTTATCGATTCCATTCAGTCATATTATACCAACCAAACATAATTAATAACCGCAATGAATCATTACATTACATTATTTATTTCATTACGTCGTTTATTCAATTTATTTGACATTTTCATTTCTCCCTACCAAACAACCTTTAGTTTTTAAAACATTGATTTGACAAACAAAATTTATATATTTTCACTATTTTAACTAAAATAACTATTTTAATAAAATATTATTATTATATTTGATTCCATTATCTTTCATATCTAATCTAAATCCAAATGATTCTAAACCTTCCTACCAAGGTTGTCAAACTCGCGAGTTTACACGTAAGATCGTACTAACAAACTTGCACACTTCTGATAAAACACTCTATGAGGATCGGTGTAGAGATCCCGCAAATCAGAGGAAGATCGTAGATTAGATCGTAAACTCGCACGGCTAAAGATCGTAAGAATCCGCGTGTCTATACGTATGTTTACCAAAGTAAAAATTACCAAAAAACAGTTAAATTTTTAAACCTCAATATTACTGACTTACATACTTATTAGCCCATTACATTTTTTAGGCCCAAAAAAAGAAACAATTCGCTGATCTCCAGTAACAAGTAATGTACGTTTCATTTTACAGATTTATCTAATCAAAAAACCAGATTATCATACATTCCCCAAATCATAAATTACATGAGAACAATTAGGGTTCATCATCTCATGTCTATGTTACTGAGAGCAAAAAAGTTTCTTACAGGTGACTATTTTTTTTTCATTTACTTTTTTCTTAAGATTTAACGAATATAACCTTTACGTTTTAATTTAGGACAAGCTTAATGTAGTGATAATAAGTAGATGTACTTTGATTTGAGCACGTCTTATTACGCGTGTATGTCTGTAAATATATATATTCCGCTAAATTGTGAATTTTAACGATGAAAACATTGACTTTTATGTGATTTTTACATTTTTTACTTTTGGAATTTTTAAATTTGTACTTTGACATTATTTAAGAGGATATTAATATATATTTATCTTGAATTTTGATGATTAAAATAAAAATAGTTTACTCGTTATTCCGGTTGCTTACAGAGACAACATGATAAAGTGGTCAGGATAAATTGGTAGGATCTTACGATCTCGGTCCGATCTTACGATCTCGATCTTGCAAAGACAAAAACGATCCCAGATGGGATCGCGATCTTGACAGCCTTACTTCCTACAAACGAAACAAACTCTAACTTAAAAGTAAAAATTATCTAATCTAAATCTAAATTCGATTCTAAACTTTCTTACAAACCAAAGATCTCCAAGTTAAAAGTTAAAAGTTAAAATTGTTAAATTTCCAAAAACAAAGGTGCGTATTCCCATTCCCATTCGAATTAGGTTACGATTGGCCAAAAATAAAGGCCGTCAAAATCCACCTACTATAAACACTTCTCATCTTCCCTACTTTGAACATCCCCCATCGTTTCCTCATCCGATCCCTCTCTTAGGTACGCACATACTATCATTCTTGTTTTTTATACATGGTTGTTTCTTAAAATCATGTTTTTAAGGTTCATCTGTTTGTAGATCCGTATATGATTGTGTTATTTTTAATGGTGTTTGATGATATGGGCTGTTTGTAAGATAATCAAGATTTGATTTTTCGATATGGGTTTTCTAGGAGATTGCATAAAGATGGATTTTTAGGCTAAAAAAACAAATCTTTGATAATCTTGATAATGTTTGTGTAGGAATTAAGATCATATATAATATGCGTGTATGCAAATTGTGTAGTTTTTCGAGATGTCAGACGCGCAAACCTCTTAACTATGAGTACTTGTCACTGCATGTTTATTTTTGTGTAAGAGGATAAAGTTGTGGATTACACCTGAGAGAGCTCAGTATGTTGTTATAGCAGCTTTATAGATGCTATGATGCTGCTATATGCATGCAATACTGGATTCCTCGTTAATACGATACGTGTGGCAACCACATTGGTTATTTAAAGCGTTTTGGTAATGAGTAATAAATAAATAATTTGGGGGTCTCAAGGATTGCTACAACAACTATGGGTGTATAAGAGGGAGGGTGTTTTTGTTGTTGTGTGTTATAGGAATTTTATAGGGCAAAAGCTGTGGTGGTGGGGCTAAAACTTGGTTATAACCCCCCACCATACCTAATACTAGCTTAAAAACTGCGAGAATTGCAAAACAGTATGTCCTGCATAGTGAACGGAGAGAAACACTAAACATTGCATTGGTGGATAAAAGCGAAAAACAAACCTTTTAGTTATTTGGTGCATATTCTGTGTTTGTACTCCGAAGGGTGTTGGAATTTGTTTTCACAACAAAATTAAAAAGCTTTGGATAAAGCTTTCCTGTTTTATAATCTAAGGTAAAGTTGAAACCAGAAGTACTTTCACCATAGAGTGAGAGGTCTCGAGTTTATATCATGTTGGTGTTCTTACGATGTCCAAACTAATTACATTTTAGGGAGATCTTTGCCTTGTTCAGTTTGTGTGGCGGTGGATTTAGTAGGCCAAAGGCCAATGCCACAGTTAGACCAGAAAAGATATAGTTGAAGGTTAGGATAAAGTAGGTAAAAGACACCTTGACCACAAAAGTCGTAATAGAAGCTGTGGGTTTGTGGTTTTTTGTGTTAAACACCGTTTTTTCTTTGATTGGCCCTTTTAAAATTTTAAATTTGGGAACAAATTTACAAGCTTTACAGTATATTGATCTACACTCGAGTTCATTTGCTGTATGTTTTTTTTCAATGGTCTTTAGTTTTTTACAGGTGCTTGGTTCGACTGAAACCTAATACACAGCCCACACTGAAGCAATTGGGTGGGTTTGGAATTATAGAAGCCTTTTAATTTGGTTCGGCATGCATTTATATTTGGATTCTTTTGTCGCGGCGACATATAAAGTGCCAGTTGTTCCCTGTGTTATTTTTTGAGTTAATATTGGTTTAATAGAAAAAGATAGAAATTTAGAAAGCATACATGAACGTTAAGCAAACTGGTTTGGTCGTTGGTTTGTAGCGACAAACCGGCTTATGAATGTCATATAGTGTAGTATCGCCTTAGCGCTTTGAACAATGTAACTGTGGTAGTTGTCAGTGTCACCTTGTGGTTAGTTCTCTGTGTTTAAGAGACCCGTGATCGAATCCCTTTATTATGAACTAGTTATAATCCCCATGCACGCACGGGGTTTTATCTAAAATTTATAAATTATGTATATCTATCAATGAAAATAAAAAACCTATTAACATGTCCAAAATGCTTTTATTTACCAAATTAAAAATAAGTTATCTTATGTATATATATAAGACATTTCATGCCACGAACCCATATATAAAAGGCCAAAGTGTATTTCGATAAGTTCCAAGATTTCAAGAATATCTACTCAATTTTAGGTGTTGAAGACCCATGTGTTAAGAAATTTACAGTTAACGTTTACTTTAGGAAGATGATGCAACTTGTTAGCTGCATCATCTTGCAACTATTGTTATATCTCAAAAATACATAGTAGCCCAGCCTATCGTACATACACAATATGTAAACCCAGATAGCCAGTTTTCGCACCTAAGTATATACCACGAAAATTAAGCAAAAACAATGTATTCTCCAAGATTCGTGTATGTAATTTAGAAGTCAAACCTTCTCATGGAACTGAACATGGATCAATGGGTGCATGGTGATTCTAACCATGGTTATCTACAAATTTGAACAGGCAATGATGCAAGAAGCTGAACTTTGATACATTTCCCTTGTTTTAGGAGTATATATATCAGGCGCTATATCATAACTTTCATGGAATAACAAAAATGTTGTCACTTGTTATCAGTAGCTAAAAGATATACAATATTGCACATTCCAAGAACAACACTAACGTTGAAACAGAGGACGTGACTAAATAAACAATGTTTTATTAGTTATTACGATAAAAGTACTCTTATGCGATTCTACCATACTCAAATACTTGCAGCCATGAATGAGTTGTTATCCAATCCCTAACAAATTTTAAACACCAACACCCGAACATTAACTACAACCGGATCAAAAAAGCGTTTGGAGTTTACCAAAGCCGTACAAAAGACACAACCGTTTTCCTCTTTGGAGAAAATTGAACTTTTTGATAGTAAAACAGAGTGACAAACACAAATAAGAGATTACCTAAGTAATATATGTAATCCAAGGGTGTCATTGAACTTTCTTATGTCGTTTTTGAAAAAAGACCACTAAACCTGCTGAAACTCAACGACCCAAACATCCATCTAAGACAACTAAACCACCACTATACAACAACCCAGTGCTGCAGCATCTGCTAGGTGTAGCCACAAGTCACAACAATTATCTAATTAATACCATGACAATAGATTAAGGAATATAATACCTTCGTAATCATCACATCATCATCTAGGTAATCATCAATCATCATCTAGGTTGACCTCTTGAGATTCCCTGCATAATTAAAAATTAAACGTAACTTAAGAAACCTGAAATTAATTTACTGACAGGTAGGAATTTTATTTTCACTCTTGACACAACTAACCCTTTCGATCAATTCAAATTGGGAAAAAAAACAATTACAAAATCAGATTAGGGTTTC
Organism: Tanacetum coccineum; assembly: GCA_026074375.1. Lineage (NCBI taxonomy): Eukaryota > Viridiplantae > Streptophyta > Magnoliopsida > Asterales > Asteraceae > Tanacetum > Tanacetum coccineum. The sequence continues at coordinate 37,685 of BQNB010009395.1, read as the reverse complement.
AGCTATTTATAGATATTAAAGTTATTGAAAAATTGAAAACCTAAATTCGAATTTACAAATACGACCATCTAATTCAATGAACTGAGAGTATCATGAAAGTGTTCAATTGTGATCGGTTAAAGAAGAAAAGGCGATCGAGAAAGCTTTGGGAGGATTGTTTTTTTTTCTTTATTTATATCGAGGTTTTTTTTAAAAGAATTTACATTGAGAGACCCTATCTTTACTAAACTACATCTGCTTATTTTTAGTTTTTTCATTTTAGTTTTAACCCTTAAATTGTTTGTAAATTACTTCCGTTTTTTTTTAAGTTTTATTGTTTATAATTTTGACACATCTAGTTTTTAATACAAATTTAATATAAAAACGAATTTTCAAACACTTTTTCCAAATAAAGAATTATTTAGGTTTTATTAATTGAATATCTTTAGTATAAATAAATAATAATTCAGAAAATCTTACTAAATAGGGTATGATTTGATTTTTTTGAAATACAAATATCCCACTTGACGTTTTCCTTTACTAAGTAAAAGATTTATTATATTGTTTTGGTCATGTGGCTCATATGACTTTATGTGTATTTTGTTTGTGCAAAGTTAAAAAAAAAAATTCAAAGCTTTTCCCGAACTGCCTGAACGAAAATGGTTTTGCTTGTTTACTCTGGTTTGGTCGAGTGACATGAGTCTATTAATATTGTTTCGTTTGCTACTATGTTTCATTTATATGTTTTTTTATAGATTTTCTTTATGGTTTTTTATATAGCCTGTAGATCTCTAGCATTTATAGCTGTAAATCTTTGCTTGTATAGCTTTAACTCTGCAAATTTTTCTTGGTTTTCTTCTTATCATATTTACTTAAAATCTTTGCTTGTATAGGTTTTAAATAATCTTCATCATGTTTGGCCGTGCTCCTAAGAAGAGTGACAATACAAAGTATTATGAAGTTCTTGGTGTTCCGCAAAATGCCACTCAGGATGAGCTGAAGAAGGCATACAGGAAGTCTGCCATAAAAAACCATCCTGATAAAGGTGGAGACCCCGAGAAGGTGAAACTTTTTATTAATTACTTGTAGAGGTGTTAAAATGGGCCGGATTGGGTCAACCGAAAACACGCTTTTTCCAAAAAATTCTTATTATAAACAGTTAGTGTCAATTATCATTACAATTTTTTTTATTTAAATAATAATCTGTCACTTTAATAAGTTGATTTAGGAGGTTATCTGGACTAAAATATACACTGGGTAATAGCTATCTTGTTGGACTGCTGTTAGCTATTTTTATTCTATCTATATACCTCTTTGACCGCTTGGAGATAAAACATTACTCAAGCCGATTTAATTCAACTAGATTGAAACTGCTACCTCTGATTATTTGGCCATGTTCTTGGCTGTTAAGGAATGCAACAAACTAGAATATTGTGATGGCATATAAACTCAGTGCTGTTTTTCAGTTCAAGGAATTATCTCAAGCGTATGAAGTTCTTAGTGATCCGGAAAAACGAGAGGTTTATGATCAATATGGTGAAGATGCTTTGAAAGAGGGTATGGGAAGCGGCAGCTCAGGTGGGAACCCGTTCGATGTGTTTGAGCAATTTTTTGGCGGCGGTGGTTTTGGAGGTTTTGGGGGTGAGAATTCTTATTGTGTTCTGGTTTATATATTTTCTTTGTTCAAATTCTATACTGAATTACTACTTATCTCTTTACGCAAATGTTTGTTTATTTAGGCCATGGACATGGACATGGCAGTGCAAGAAGTAGGAAACAGCAAGGAGAAGACGTAAAACAAGTCTTAAAGGTTTCTCTAGAGGAAGTGTACAATGGCACTACAAAGAAACTCTCTCTTTCAAGAAATATCTTGTGCAAAAAGTGTAAAGGGTAAGAACGCTCTCTTTATGGTCTGGTAAAATAGATATATGAATTGACATTAGTACTATTCGGAAGTAACAATTTTGACCCATTTATATAAAAATGGGTTAATGTGGTAAACAAGTCAGTAAGAAAGAACAAAAAAGGGTGAAATGGGTCCAAGCAAGCCAGAAGTTGCCAATGTTTACAAACCTCCTAACTTTTTTATTCAATAGGAGTACTGGAGTACATTTTATTATATACATATATAACATTTATATTAGTATTTACTGCGTCAAGTTTTTTAAAATATAGGGAAATGCAAAACAGAAATGTTGGCGGGTCTAATCCGGCTAACATTTCTTTACTCAACCTGCTTTGACCCTTTCGTTATACCCATAAATAACGACATCATAGAAGGTAATCTCATATTTACATGTTAAACATATCAGGAAAGGTTCGAAGAGTGGTGCTTCATCAAGGTGTCCTGGATGCCAAGGTTCTGGCATGAGGGTCACAACCCGGCAAATCGGCCCTGGAATGATCCAACAGATGCAACATGCTTGTCCTGAATGTAGAGGCTCTGGTAATTACCATATCCTTGCAGCCATCTTTTGTTTACAAAATTGTATATTCTACTTTTAGAACTCTTCAAATTACGTTTTATTGAAACAGGTGAGTCAATTAATGAGAAAGATCGGTGCCAACCGTGCAAGGGAAAGAAGGTTACACAGGAGAAGAAAGTACTTGAAGTTCATGTTGAAAAGGGAATGCAGCATGGTCAAAAGATAACATTTGAAGGACAAGCTGATGAAGCTGTAAGTCTATTTGGATCATAGGCTAATTGTTATAAAGATTGACTAAATAATTAATATATGGTAGACTTTAATTTATAGTTTAGACAAAGTGTTGACTTTGACCAATGTCTGTGTTTTGCAGCCTGACACTGTTACAGGAGACATTATTTTCATACTTCAATTGAAAGAACACCCCAAGTTTAAGAGAAAACAAGATGATCTCTATGTGGAACACAATGTCAGCTTAACTGAGGCGCTTTGTGGGTTTCAGTTTGTTCTTACTCATCTAGATGGAAGACAGCTTCTTATCAAAACGAACCCTGGAGAAGTCATTAAACCTGGTACATGTTATTTGAAACCCCCTTTTTATTATGTTGTTATTTACATTCTTTTAGCATCTGCTATGAAGTTAGTGTCTAAATCAAACATGCTACTAGTAAATCAAACACGTGTTTATAATTCCATCATTCATGTGCTGTAAATTGTTAGAACCTGCAACAGTAAATTAGAGACCCTTTTTTATTTACGTATGAATGGGCTGTGTTTATCTCAAATAAGCCAAATCGGTCAAACTAGAAATGCTTGCCGAAACAGGCCAAATGGGTTGAAATTTGCTCAAAATCTATTTAACGTATCTTTATTGCAATAGTTTTGTTTTTAATAACCATGATAGTACATTCGTTACTCATTAAGTATTTTAAATATGGGCAAAAGCGTAAAAGTGTGTTGCCGTACTCCATCCAACCTATACTAGAAATGACCTGTTTGGCCATTTCAACTTGAACCAATAATGACCCGTTATCTAACTTGCCCGACACACATCTTGCCACCTCTACTCTAGATCTTTCGGTTAGTAGAAGGGAGTGGGTAGCACGTATTAGGAATCAAACATGAATGTGATCTTTTGTGAAAAACCTATTCCCGATGATTTTGGACACTTTTAACCTCAAATTTGAGCTGCATTCAACTTCTCTTCTGACCCTTTTTCCAAACACAGATTCATACAAAGGAATCAACGACGAGGGAATGCCACAACATGGAAGACCGTTCATGAAGGGGAAGTTAGTTATTCATTTCAACGTTGCATTTCCTGAAACAAATGTTTTGACTCCTGAGAAATGCAAGATCCTCGAGACCATTTTACCTAGTGGAGCAAGCACAAGTTCATCTGAAATGGCAACTGATGATTGTGAAGAAACCATTTTACGTGATGTAAACATGGAAGAAGAATTAAGAAGGAAAGAGCGTCAGAGACAGCAGGAAGCTTATGATGATGATGAAGACGACGAAGAGCCTGGAATGCAACGTGTCGGCTGTAACCAGCAGTAAAAGCCCTTTTATCAGTTTTACAAAGGGTAAAATTTGATTCTTATGATATTCTAAAGCCTTTTGCTTGTTCTTTTTGTTCTTAGTTTTCCCCAGTGTCATTCTTAGAATTTTATATTTGACTCGGCGTTTGGTTGTTGATTTTAATCTTTTATGCTATACTTGACGCTTATAAAAATTATTTATTGCTTGCTGTCATGTGATTATTCTTTCTTTAACGACTATCATGTGCTTTGCCTTTATTTTCAAACATGATTTAAAACCGACGATGAGATGTTTGTGACTTGTAGAGACAGATTTCGACTATGACATTGTGAGGTATTCTGTCATTCCAACTTGTATGACTAGATCGTCACTGAAAGTTATGTTTAGTCCATGCTAGAATCCTTCATTATCATATTTTAAAAATCTATCTCACATATTATAAGCGGGACTTGTACGCAAAGACTAATACTTTGCAAAAAGCGAATATAAATTAAATGCTTTGAAACTACGAATGACTTTTATTGAAAATCCAAAAGTGAGATTTTATCTCACCATCTAAAGCATCTATTGTTTATAGTTTGAAACAAACTCTATGCCTAAAGAAGATAATACTTTGTTTCAAGAAATATAAGAAACTTTTGAGTGTTTTTCCTCCTCCGTACAAGATTGGAAATTAAAAGTGCGAAACACAATACTAATGCTGTAAAGTAATTGAAGGCAATCTATGGCTTGCATGCCCTATTTGAGCGAGACAAGCCTTTTGGTCCTTAATTAAAGTCTTAATATTCCCTGAAGCAAATTAAATAAAAAGTTAAGCATTCCATTACATTTGTTAGAATCTCTTGCTTAAAACATTTTTATACACATTTCTTTTCCGAGACTATATTAAAACTATTTTATAACAACCAAGTATATATATATAATAATGTATATATATCATCTATTGATTGTCTAAGACCCTCAACCAGAAACATGTTGAATGATGGATGTGCTTCAACCATCAAGTTGTAGGGGGACATGTATTTAATTAAACGAGAATGTCGTGTCGTCTAACGATTATGTTGACAAGGAACTTGTACCGTATATTTCATTATTTCATTATGTGTGGGTAATTCATGAGTCGAGATTAGGTTAAGAAATATTGATCGAATGCTAAATATAACAAACATCTTTGATGAATGCAGGACAATGTGGAATGATAATTGTACTCTACTGCAATATCAAGTATGTTTTGTCCCTAAGCAAAATGACACACAGAATGATTATGTATTTTATATTGAATAATAATTCATGATACAAATATTATTATGCAATAGAAAACATGTTTTTTTGTTCTTTTATTATTCCTTTTCAAAGCTATCAAACCTATCCTTTTCAAAGCCATAAAAAACATCAAACCACTCCATAATGAATAACCTATTAAACTCAAATGGGTTTTTATCGACCCTCTCTACCTACCCCCTAAAATCAACAAAATAGTATTTTTGTTGATAAAAAAGTCGGGTTAGGTTGTGTTTGGCCTAAATAAGCAATTACTCGGGTATGGAGTACCTTGTTCTTGTACCAAGTGAATTTGTTTCAGGATCCATGCATAAGGAATAAAACACTGTTAACCTTATCGTGGGAGCAGATCCCACGATTAGACTCTGGCATGAGAGTAAGTATATAACTTTGGAGGGTAATCGAATGTAATTAGGGTTTATCAAATACCTGTATTGATCACAATTGCGTTCCTTTTATAGACTAAATATCTCTTAGGGTTTCCATATATTTTGGCCCAAGACGCGTCCGATATTTAAGGGATTCAGGATTATCCTAGCCTATTTAAATAAGTAGAGTATATCTCTTATTTAATTAGGTTATCCCTTTCTAACAATAGCTCACGAAGATGTCGCGGCCCCAGACCCTGTACTAGCAGCCGCGACCCGCAGGTCTAAGTGGCCGTGACCGCGATGTGTGGGCCGAAGGCCCATTGTTAACTACCAGCCCATAATTTTATGAATGGGTCGGGCCGGTCCATACCATACGTCATCATGTCCCCCCAGTCTAGGAGACGTGGCCGCGGCCAGGACCGCGGTCGCGGTTGCTAGACTACCAAATACCCCGAACCTTCCTAAACGTATAATCTCCTAAACTGTATGCTGAGCCCCGTAGCGCAATAATAGGACCCATTTATCAAGAAACGGCGCAAACGGCTGAATGATGGGACACGTGGGACCATAACCGTTTCATCTTCTCCTCAATCATAACCATCCAAAAAGATAGTGGGGGACACATGTCAATCATCTTACTAGGCACAACTGTCGAGGACATAGTATAAATAGAGCAAGCGATTATTGTGCATATTTCCATAATTATCAAATCAAACCGCCATTTTTACACACACAGCCACACACGTCACTTATTCCCACGGAATCGCATCATCGCAGGTTAGTACATCACGACACTTTGTGAAACTAATTAAAAATGGGTAGGGATACAATACAACTAGAGGACGCCGTATCAACCATCTCCGAAGAGTATCTTCTAGAGTTCACCTCGAAGTATGGTATACCAGAAAGCTTGCATCCTGAGTTGCCTGGCTCCGAGGAAACCATCGTGGACTTTCCGGAGGACAAAGTCGGTGTTTACACCAAGTTTTTCGAATTTGCAAACTATCGCATCCCCCTTTCACAATTCCTCTTCGACATCCTTGGGCATTACCAAATTCATCTTTCATATGCCGTGATAGGCAAAATCAATGCGGGTTACACTTTGAAATCAACTGCCGTGTCCTGAACATAATCCCCACACTGAATTTATTTCGTGTTTTCTACATTCCTTCTTACAACCTCGGGGTGGATGTCGTTTAGCAAGCGGCCGAGATAAAAGAACACCCCTATTATCTTAGTAGGGCTGCAGACCGGCGTACTTTCTGGGGGACGTGTGTTAACCCAAATTCCTCTATGACGATGACTGAGGTGGGTGTTTATAAGCTGTCTTTTCCTCTTACCATATATTATTGAAAGGATATAATAATTCCTGTGTTAAATGCAAATATGGACTTGTTTCACTTGGGACAGGTGCCCGATCCTACCAAGGTGAAGACCGAGACTCGACCCTACGCCGCCCATGAGGTGCCGCTATTGACTGTCACTACAAATCATATGATAGATATGGAAAACACGACCGTGGCATCAGGATCTTCAGAGACACCTTCTGCCATAGAAAAATCGCCGCTGGACTTTGCCAATGAAGACCCAATCCCATTAATTACTGAGAGGTATGGGGAAGAAGAGTAGACCCAGGACGGATTATCGCATGGAATCCCACTTGTGTAAAATCCAACGACTACGGAGGCCGTTCCAGAGCCAGGTCCGGAGAAGGAAGTAGCCGCCATGGGGCCCCAAGTGAACAAAAGGCGCCGCAAAAGAGGCAATGATGAGGCGGACGCAAATGCGCCGCCCAAGGTGTTGAGGAAGGATCATGTGGCCATCCGCCCTGCACAGAGTACCCTCGGAGGGAAATCCCTGGCTGTAATGGGATTAGACGTGGGCTCCACCCTCGTCACACCTGCCACACAAGAGACTCCATCCGATGCGAAGAGCGTGAGCGACCCGGATCCACTGTCGTACGCGAAACCACAGCCGCGCCTTGAGCGAGACGTTGCCCAGTAAGTGATTCGATCTTAGTGTTTTCTTTGCTTTATATTATTATTTTGTTTTTGTTGTCAAAGGTGTAGTCATACTAATAAATCAAATGTGTCTCATAACGCCAATGCAGATCTTCCAGAAAGACGGCCCCCGAGATCCCCACCGAAAATGTTGCTACCGCGGAGGTGCAAGACATGTTCTCTGTGAAGAGTCTGGGGTCAGGGAAATCAACTTCCATCCCATCCATGGTCGGGTCGCCGGGGGGTATCTATCAGCCAGGGTGGGGCGTGACCAACAACTGCCGCCTGGACACCCCGGACGCGTTCCAAGATGTGGTAGACCACATAGTACCACCGGGGTACTTCTCTGAGCTGCGCCACTTTCCCAATGCTGATTTTTTGAGCCAGTATAACATGAACATGGCTCGGCAAGTGGCTATGGGTTCTCAACTGAGGCTAAGGTTTGAACAAGAGGTCAGGTTACCGAAGAAAGCCAAAGCTCAGATAGCCAGACGGGATCAGAGGATCCAGGTGAGGGAGGAAGAAATAAAAAAGATGGATCAAGAAATTAAATCCATCAGGACCGTAGAAACGGAAGTGCACGGCCTCCGTAATCAAGCGAAGAACTTAGAGACCCTGCTTGAGGCTAAGGTAGATATGAAGAAGGCCGCGGAGTCTAAAAATATGGGACTGGCTATGGAATTAGAAAGCCTCTAGTTCGCGAATCTTTAAGTTAGCAACAATCAGCTATCCGAGCAAGTGTCTACTCTCCAAACTCAAGTAACGGGCGAGGAAAGGATAAAAGCCGCCTTTGAAGAGTTCAAGAAATACGAGGATGACCAGGCGAGCTCTCGGTGTGCAAAAATAGATGCAAGATTAGATGCGCTGAGCATAGATTTTGATGAGGAGTTATACCCTCATATGCTGACGGCGATCGCAGGTCGCCGATGGGTTATCAGGCATGGTCTACGCCTAGCTGTCATGAAATGTGCTGAGTCTACGAAACCGATGCAGGTATTTACCAATGTCGTGTCTGCTGGGAACGCTAAAGGTATGAGCGAGGGGCTCAAACATATGATAGAGCACAAGAAGGCTAATTTAGACTTAGCGGCTATTGAGGCGTACGACCCTGAGGCCGATACTAAATATGTCGCGGCCCTTCATGCTCTGAAGGATTTGAAGTATCCTCTAGTCTATCAACTGGAGAAGTTAAAGGATGCCCCCATAGACTTGATCATGACATCCCTATACTTGGAGAGTGATTCTGGAGAAGACGCTCCTCAGTGGATCCGTGAGCTTCGCCCTAACTCTTCCCAACTAAAGATCCCTGTGTACCCTGAGGTACGCGACCCTAAAGATCCCTGTCCTTCAAAGAGGAGATACTGTTAGAGGAGGCTATCGCGGCTAACATAAGCCGTGCCGAAAAGAAGAAGAAGTGTCGGGTGGTGTGCCGTACCTATAGGGTCGGTTCCGCCAACCATGCCAGGTCTGACAGCGTCTCAGTATCAGTGCCTACCATTGCTCCTCAAGGTCTTGCCATCCTGCTGGCGGATGCTGCTACACAGACTTAGATATCTGAAGATGAGGCATCTCCGAGGCTGCTTAAATCCAAGTCCCTACCGCATATGTATAATTTAGATTGGCCATAGTACCGTCTGTGGTACTTGAACAACATTTTTGTTTATAATATGTCCACGGATATTCGTGGTTAACAATGTAATTTATCATCTGATATATTTTGTTTATAATCGCACTTGTAGTGTCTTACATGCTTCGTGGGAGTCTTTTCTTATATACCTAACGTCTTAGGTACACGTAAAGTAAGGACGCGAAATCCGTGGCCACTATGGTTGCAACCCTCTTACGCGACAAGCCAATTATAAGGATGCTTAGCCTATAATTATCCAGAGATAGTCATGAATGACAAATAATATGAATTAAAGAAAAAGAGATATTTACTTAAAAAAGGTTTAACTTTTCATATAAAGAAGGCGCTGGGTTAGCTAGACCCATCAGAGTTTTATTCGTGCCCTAAAAACAAAAAGAAAAAAAATACATGGATTACTTAATTACGATTCCTAATTGTAGTGCGAATTCATCCATGCATGAGACGTGGCTCAAAGGTAACACTTTTTTAGATTGGCGATGTTCCACGTCCTTGGGAGGACCGTCCCGTCTATAGATCTTAGCTTGTATGCTTCATCTCCCAGTGCTTCCGTTACCTCATAAGGTCCTTCCCACTTCAGACCAAGCTTCCCTCCATCTATGACATGACTAGTGTCATTACTACGATAGACAAAGTCTCCCGGCCTGAAAGTAACACCTATGACCCTAGCGTTGTAGTACTTTGTCATATTCAATTTGGCCTTAGCCTCACGGATTGCCGCACGCTCACGCCTTTCTTCAAGCAGATCTAAATTTAGCCGTAGCTCTTCATTATTGTGTATGGCGTCCACTACCGCGGTGTGGTACGTTGGCATTCCTATTTCTGCAGGTATGACGGCCTCCGTCCCATAGGTCAGGGAAAATAGAGTGTCGTCGTTGCTCGACTTGATCATCGTACGATGGGCCCAAAGGACATGGGGGAGTTCTTCCAGCCAATTCTTATTTCCTTTACCAAGGCAGGCCTTGATTCCTTCACCCAAGCTCCTATTTTCCCTCTCCACGAGTCCATTAGACTGCGGATGTTTTACTGAGGCAAAGCGTTGTATGATATTTAACTTTTCGCACCAATCTTTGAATGGGTCGCCGCTGAACTGTTTGCCGTTGTCTGTGACTATCTCACCGGGGAGTCCAAAATGGCATACTATGTTATTCCATACAAACTTCTTCACTTAATTGCCACTAATTATCGCCACAGCCTTTGCCTCTATCCACTTTGTGAAATAATCCATAGCAACTATCAAGAACTTGACCTTCCCTGGGACTTCCTGGAAAGGGCCAACGATGTCAATCCCCCATTTGTAGAATGGCCACGGGGCCGTGATGGGAGTCAGCGGCCGCTGAGGATGTCTTGGCACTGGGCGGTGTATCTGGCAATCTTTACATTTGTGTATCATCTCCCGTGCATCCCGATGCATGGTTGGCCAGTAATACCCAGACCGTATGGCCTTGGCTACCACGGATCGTGGCCCCGCATGCATACTGCACGATCCCTCATGAATCTCCCGGATTACGTAATCCGCTTGAAGGGGTCTGACGCACCTTAGCCATGGCTTCAAGAACGAGCGCCTGTAAAGAATCCCTTCTAACAATTCATATTGTCTGGCTTTAATACGGAGTTTGCTTGCCTCCTTTCGATCGTCTGTGAGAGTCTCATCTCTCAAATATTCTATTATCGGTGTCATCCATGTTGGTCCTTCTTCCTCTACTACTGTCGCCACTTCCCTCTCTTGTATGGATTTTTCTTTAAGTACTTCGATCAAGACCTGTTTTGATAAGTGCGCAAAGCTGGTTGACGCAATCTTGCTCAGGGCATCCGCTTTCTTGTTTTTACTTCTTGGGACTTGGCTTATGGAAAAATTGGCGAAGCCGCTGATCAGGCTTTTGGTCTTCTCAAGGTACTTGATCATATTTTCTTCTTTAGCGACATATGTCCCTAGGACTTGGTTTGCCACCAGTTTAGAATCGACACTCACGTGCACATTGCGCACTCCTATCTGCGCCGCTATCCGTAGGCCAGCTATTAGTGCCTCATACTCTGCCTCGTTGTTAGAAGCGGTGAACTAAAACCTTAGCGCGTAGGTGAACTCCGTTCCTTCTGGGCTTGTTAGTATCAGCCCAGCGCCTGATCCATCAACACATGATGATCCGTCCGTGAACAGTGTCCACGACTCTTGTGGAGTTTCGATCACCGATGCCTCTGGTGGAGCGTCGTCCGGCTTCTCAACGAGGACGTCTGCTAGGATCTGGCCCTTTACAGATGTCTGCGGCCGATATGTGATATTGTGCTCCCCTAGCATAACGCTTCATTTTTGTAACCGCCCTGCCACGTCGGGACGTGATATCACTTGCTTGATGGGCTGGTCAGTGATGACAACAATGGGATGCGCCTGGAAGTATCTGCGTAACCTTTTGGCGGCGCATACTAGCGCCATGACTAGCTTTTCCATTGGGGTATAGTTTAGCTCGGGAGCTTGCAGCGCTCGGCTCACGAAATAAATCGGTGTCTAGACTGTGTCCCTTTCGGTCATCAAAACCGTACTAATCGCTCCGTAAGAAGCGGATAAGTACATAATCAGCTATTCCTTCGGTTTTGGTGCTACCAGCATGGGTAGTTTTGTTAAGTGCTGTTTCAGCTGCTTAAAAGCCTGTTCCGCTTCTGGCGTCCAATGGAAGTTACTTTTTTTGATGCACTTCTTCAAGGTTTTGAAGAGTGGCAAAGATTTTTCTGCCGATTTGGAAAGGAATCTATTTAGGCTAGCCAGCTTCCTATTGAGGCTCTAGACCTCTTTGATTGTCCGTGGGGATAGGAGCTGCAACACGGCCTCCGTCGTATCTGGGCACGGTTTTATCCCTTCTGGACTGATCATGTATCCTAGAAACATTCCTTCTACTGCTCCGAATGTACATTTTTTAGGATTAAGCTTCATGTTGATCTTTTGTAACGTACGAAACGTTTCTTCTATATCCCGTAGCAGCTCTGTTTCCGTGTGACTCTTGATGACCAAGTCGTCCACGTATATCTCCAGGTTCCGACCAATTTGTCTGTCAAAGGCCTTGTCTACCTGTCGCTGGTATGTGGCGCCAGCGTTCTTGAGGCCGAAGGGCATTTTTATGTAGCAATATACCCCGTGACTGGTGTGGAAAGCCGTCTTTTTCTCATCTTGTTTCGCCATCTGTATTTGATGATAGCCTTTATAGGCGTCCAGAAAACACTTAAATGGATAGCCGCAGAGGGACTCGACCTTCCAATCGATTTCTGGAAGGGGGTAATAATTCTGCGTACATGCCTTGTTTAAATCTGTGAAGTCCACGCACATCCTCCAGCTACCATCGTGCTTTCTCACCATGACCGGGTTGGATAACCAGTCGTGGTAGTAGACTTCCCGCAGAATTCCTGCCTCTACCAGTTTTTGTACCTCTACTTGGATTGCCTTGGCGCGCCCCGAGGCCTGCCCCCTTTTTTCTGTCTGACAGGGGGTATCCTTCTCGGATATCGAGTCGATGCTCGACAATAAATCGTGGTACTTCCGTCATGTCGGACGGTTGCCATTCGAATATATCTAAGTTTCCCTGCAAGAGTGTGCATAATTTCGTTCGTGCTTTTGTCGACACCGTTCCTCCAATAGTAATCTATTGGTCCAAAAAGTCAGGGTGTATGGCCACTTTAAAATTTTTGTGACATGCTTCAGCCTTTTTTGCAGAGTCTTTAGGTGTTGTTGCAATGGTGGCGCACTCAGTTGGCGTCAGGATAGTACTACGGAGAGTCACTATTCCGCCATTCATCAGGAACTTAAGCATTTCGTGAGCCGTGGATGGTACTGCTTGGATTTCTCTTATCATAGGCCTTCCAATGATACCGTTGTACAATGACGGTGACCTCACTATCATAAAATTCATCCATGCTTTTGTATAATGCTCTGCGTCCCCTATAGTTACCAAGAGCCTTAACTGTCCGAGCGGCCATATAGTTTCCCCACTAAAACCGGTTAGCGATGTAGTCGCCGGGACCATTTGGCTCTTGATTTCCGGCCGGAGCCGGTTGAAGCAGTGTTCATAAAGTACCTCCATCGAGGAGCCTCCGTCTATGTACATGCGGTGAACCGCATATCCGCCAATTTCCGCTTCTATAACGAGTGGACCTTCTGTTCCCTTATTGGCTGTCAATGGTGGGAACGTAATCTCTTTGACGCGAGTGAAGCTCTGTGTCACCTTCTGTCGCGTCACTCTCTGCCACGGCTGTATCATATAGATGGTCGCAACTTTGTCTTTGACTGGAGCGTCCTTTTTTCCAGTCTTTTGTTGATCTCTATCTTGCCTAATTTCTTTAATGAAGTGCGAGAGCTTGCCCGCTCTTATCAACTCTTCAATCTGCGTTCTTAGCTGCACGCATTCATTAGTCTTATGTCCTTTATCATTGTGGAACTCGCAGAACTTGTTGCTGCTTTTTTTTTCTACTAGGGTTACCATGGGCGGTGGTGGTTTAAACTTTCCTGATTCGGCCACGGAAATTTCTTTGGGCGTTCTGGTTAGGGAAGTAAACTTGTTGGACCCCCACCCCTCCTTTGGCTGGTTTTGGAAGTCAGATCTCCGTTCAGAGGTGTGCCGTTTGGACTGGTCCTGTGACTTCCAAGGAGTGTGAACTTTCTTTTTGGAAGCGGCGGCGGTTTCTTCCCGTATGAAAGCCGTGGTGGCAGTCATCATTTCCTCCACAGTCTTTGGGAAGTGCTCATTGAGGCGTTTTGTCAATTCAGGGTTATTTACTCCATGCATGAATCCGGAGATTCACATGCACTCAGGGGCTCCCTTCATGCGTCCGATTTTAATTTTGAAACGCTCTATGAATTCTTCGATGGTCTCTCTATCCCTCTGCTTGATGTTGTGAATTTCTACTGGATCTTTTACATACTTCTTTTGCTGCATGAAGTACGCTAGGAAAGCCGCTTTGAGACCCTTGTACCTATCTATGCTTTCTGGAGGTAGCTCATCGAACCAGACCCTCGCGGCCCCTATTAAGGTAGAGTTGAACATGTGACACCATGTAGGCAATGCCCAACATTCTACCTGTGCCGCGGCTTAGAAGATTTTCAAGTGGTCTTCTAGATCTCCAGTTCCGTCATAAGTTTTCACATTGTTAGGCATTCGTGTCTTCCATGAACTTTTAAAGTTGCGGATTCGAGGTGTGAACGGATCTATATCCTCGCAAGTCCAGGGTATGGCCAAGTCTTCTTCATCTGCTGGCTTACGCCTTTTCACCCTTGACTTCCAGTGTCCTCTGTCACTGGTACTGCTTTCTGATACGCGAGATGGTGGGGATTCACTTTCCCTCTATCTCTTCACGCTACGGGAGTGATCTCTATCACGAGAGCGATCTCTATACTTGGTTCCGGTCCCATGAGAGGAGTAAGTATCGTCGTATAATTCTTTGACGCCATAGAGGCGGTCCCTGATTCGGTGACGGTCCCTACCGAGGGAACGACCTCTACTATGAAAGGGATCCCTAGAGCTCGCCCTGCTCGGCTCGAACTTTGTTATACTTAGAGAGTAAGTATCACTGAGTCGCTCATGTACGCTCTTCTTATGGTGGCTCAGGCGGTTAAACACGTTTCTGTCATCGGGCCTTTTCCGACCACGTGTCCTGGATCTCTCATGATGGAACCTTATAGGCGAGTTTTCTGCCCTTGAGTTCAGGAAGTTCTCCCTTTTTCTTCGGGTTTTCTTGGGGCTTTCTCCAAAATCCAGTCTGGTTTGGACTTCTTTTCGCTTGTCATGACGCGCCCTGTCCATAATGATCTGCAAGATGTTTTCATAGTGTTCTTCACAGAAATCTAGGATGCTGGCCTAGGACACTGCATCTGCTTCCTTCAACGTCTTTTCTTTGACACCATCATTCTTGACAGTGGCAATGATGGGGGTAACGTTAGCCATTGCGCTCATTGTTTCTGAGAGTGATTCCTAGTGTTGGGTTCCACAGATGGCGCCAACTTGTTGATACAAAATCGGGTTAGGTTGTGTTTGGCCCGAATAAGCAATTACTCGGGTATTGAGTACCTTGTTCTTGTACCAAGTGAATTTGTTTCAGGATCCCTGCAAAAGGAATAAAACACCGTTAACCGTATCGTGGGAGCGTATCCCACGATTAGACTCCGGCGTGAGAGTAAGTATATAACTTTGGAGGGTAATCGAATGTAATTAGGGTTTATCAAATACCTGTATTGATCACAATTGCGTTCCTTTTATAGACTAAATATCCCTTAGGGTTTCCATATATTTTGGCCCAAGACGCGTCCGACATTTAAGGGATTCGGGATTATCCTAGCCTATTTAAATAAGTAGAGTATATCTCTTATTTAATTAGGTTATCCCTTTCTAACAATAGCTCACGAAGATACCGCGGCCTCAGACCTTGTACTGGCAGCCGCGACCCGCAGGTCCAAGTGGCCGTGACCGCGATGCGTGGGCCGAAGGCCCATTGCTAACTACCAGCTCATAATTTTATGAATGAGCCGGGCCGGTCAATACTATACGTCATCAATTTTGGTTACCACAAATTTATGAGAGTTAACTAAACTTCAGTCTAACTTATACTAAATTTTTTGTAAGGGAGGTGATTTGCACACTTCATTTTTTGATCTATACATTCTAAAATATGTGTCATGGCATTTATATCCTCACATAGAAGTAATGGGTGAAAAAAAAAGTAAAGTGGTGTGAGGGTATAACTGTCATGACACATATTTTAGAGTGTATAGATCAAAAAATGAAGTGTGCAAATTACCTCTCTTTTTGTAATGTTCAGTAAATTATAACGAGAACTAAATTATGCTAAATGGTTGAACTTGCGTACGACAAATATGTTGCTTGTATTACTGATACCGTTGCAAAGTGCTAATGTTACAAAACTGTTGCCAAGTGATATCGTTGCAAATGTTTAGCAAATCGTTACCGTTGCAAACCTAATACAAGCAATTACTGTTGAAAATAGCTGCTAATTTCTGCGATTCTCTTTCATCGGAAAAATGCGGCAATTTTCTTTGGTCATTGCAAATCGATCGGTTGCAAATGACCAATTGCAACGGACTTAAAATGAATTTTTACCGTTGCATTAGCCCATTTGCATTGCGGTGTTCTATCGGCGATCTTTATTCATTTTTTTTGTTTTTCTAACATCTAGTTAGGGAAATTAAACTGATAAGTAAGCATTTGCTGATTTTCACAATTTAAAGTAATCCTGAAATTTTGAAGTATAGTTTTTTAAAGATATCTTGAAGATATACAAAGTTAGATTTGCTATCAGGGGTTACCAATATGTTCTTTACTATCGAGATTAAATTATTATGAGAGCATCGCATACGATATTATTCTTTTCAATCATTTCAGACCAATATCGTTATCATAAATAAATATATATGTATAACCTGTGGACAAGGACGTAATCTTAAGTCCCAAATATTAATTGAAAGAAAAATGATTGATAGGTATATAAGTACGTGACAAATTTTGTCCCAAAATATACGCGACATTAATTTATAAAAAAACAAACTTATTATGCAATCACTAACGATATGGTGTCATATAAGTTTTGACATCTTTACTACCTTATAAAGCATTTAGCTAATTTTTTAAAAATAAAATTAAGTAAAAAACATTTTTTTGAGAAAGTTTAAGTGTATTATGTTTTATTGTAGGTCAATGTACTGAAATGTTAAGTGTCATTTTGGAACAGTCATTTTAGGTATTAATGTAGTCCATTTGTAACGTTTCATCTATTTCAACCCACTATGAAGCACTATTTAAGTGTATTAAGTGTAAATCATAAACCTAAGAAGTATAAAAACCTAACACACTGAATAAAATCACTTCATCATTAATTTTCATCTCTCTATGTTTTCTCTCTCTAAAAAGCACAAACACCTCTCACCCTCTCTTTTAAAATCACCAAATCCCGCTGCACACATATGAAATTTCGCTGCCACCACCATTTAGTTCTGACGCAACCTTTGCCAACATCATGTGCCGTCACAACGACCGGTTTACATTGTTTAGGTGGGTTTGGCTGATTGTTTTGAAGTAGGTGGTTTGGCCGGTGCTTTATTTGTGGTTCTGATTGTGGTGGTTAGTGATTGAGGTCAAATAGGAACCAGTTTTTGGTTTATGTCATGGTGGTTTCATGGTTTCGTTTTCGGGTCTTAGCCGAATCTTGGTATGTAATTTTAGCCTTAAACCGTTGTTGTAGCGAAAGGCTTTCTTTGTTTTGTGTTAGATCTAATTCCTTGTAAATCTTTGGACTTAAAGATTGTTTCATGTCGTGATGAAAATCATATGTTATGATAGGAGATGAAAGTATATATAATTGCGGCATGTAAAACGAGTTTTCAAGGTTTGTAAACTTGCTTTTTATATTTTTGTTAGTTTTTGTATTTGTATGTTTTTTGTATTGTTTTGAACTTTTGTTAGTTGATGTGTTATCTCTACTTCTCTACTATCTTATAAAGGATTTAAGACATTCCTAAAATGAAAGTCTTAAAAAAATTAAGAACAAAAAATATTTCTTTAAAAGAAAATTAACAAACTATTAGTCAATATTGTATTATTGTTCATCCAAACTGAAAATTAAAGTGTCTTCATGCACTTCAATTCGTAACAAGCTTATTTTGTAACTGTCCCTTTAAGTACATTCATGTGATCTATTTGTAAGGGTTCATTAAACATCATTTAAGTGCCAATAAGTATCTATTCTAAACTTCTAAACTATATTATAATGCATTAGGACATTAAGCTAAATGGTAAGATTTAAAATTAAGACATTTTAACTTGTTTTTATAAGAAACGTTTTTAAAAATTTGTGTTATAACGTATGATCATAGTAACATTAACAACCCATTCTATTCTGAAAATTAAATCTAAAATTGTAACGGTCCATTAAAAATAAAGTTATAAATTTGTAACAGTCCATTCTTTAAAAAAAACACAAAGAACTATCTCTCCCTTTCTATTCATATAGCTCCTTCAAACAAAACAAATTTTTATGTATTAAAAAGCTCATTAAAACATTAGTAACCGCTGTATATTATTAATACAAATCCAACGCAAAAACTAAATATAAAAAACAAGTTCTCTTTCCTCTCTACAACCTAAAAAACACACCACGAAAAAATTGATCATCAACATTCTTACTAAAAAGTACAATTAATATATCATATGATACAAAACAATAATGCATAAATCATCTTATCATTTTTTTCCTTTTAAAACATAATTAAATGAAGTTTACAATTAATTAATGATATTTTTAAAATATTCATTACTCAAAAATAAACTTAATATAACACACGATACAAAATGATAATGCATAAATCATCTTATCTTTTTTTTCTTCTTTAAAACTCCACTAAATGAAATTTACATGACATTAAGCGGGTCATAGAAACCAATCTTTTATGTAGTTAGACTTTCTGACACCGCATTTTTCGACCATGCAATGGACCACTATTTACGACTACAACTTAGCATTATAGACACCATCAGATGGCGCTAAAATCGCTACTCTCTATGTTTAAATGTTGCTGTATATAATATTACACGTCCAAAACAACTAGCAATAGTTGTGACCATCGTTTTTGTATCATCGTTGCTCCGTGATGCACGGGGTTGTCTGCCATTTTTTTTATGAAATAGTGTGCGGTAAAGTTGTTTCCTAAAGCTATCTATATGTGTAAAGTTAGCATCGTGAGAAACATATAATCGCTTAACAAAAAATTTGATTATAAGGTGCCCGTCGTCGTAATGCGCGGGTACCGTGCTATAAAAGCTTTTTATAATGTTACTAAATTCATAAGAAAAAACAAGCTAATTTCCAATAATAACCTTTATTGAATATTTTTTTTTCTTCTATAAATGCAATTCATCAAAAAGACATTGCTATTGCCAAAAAATATAATCACACGGGTACCCGGCGCCGCATTACGCGGGTATCCAGCTAGTACAATTAAACATATCAATTTGATATGCAAATTAACGCTGGTGAGTGAATTTTGAAATATAAATCTTGTATACTTTTAGAACATATGTGCAGAAATACAATTATTGAATGCGTGCATGTATGTTTTTGAAAGTTCTCGCAGTTCTCGCACTTAAAATGGTGCTGAAAATAAAGTCTCACTATATATATATATACTAGCAGGGTACCCGCGCAATGCGACGGCGGGTACCATGTGACTATATTTTGCTGTGAGCAAATGTTATCTAGTTAAACGCTTAACAATAACAATGCAAATAATTTCATATCCACTATTATTTAAACTCACGACCATGAACACCACCACCACAAACCGAAATATCTGACACAACCAACATATGAATATGCAAATCTAACTGGTGTGGTTATTTGGTTGTTTCAATCGGTTGTGTTTAGGTGTTTTGATGATGTTTAAGTGGTTGTTGGTGTTGCTAAAACTGAATCTTGATAACACAGGTGCTAAATCATTTGGTGTTTTGTTTGGGTTTATAAATTTTACCTGTTTTGAGTTGATGGTTTCGTTGGTAAATCGTTGTCCTTTTTCTAGTGCTTTTATTTTTCGAATCTTGATTAGTGGTGATGATGGTTGTTGTACCGGCGCCAAGAGATTTTTTAGAGAGTGTGAAAGCATATTTCTAGAGAGAGTGAAGATGGTCATGTTTTTTTTAGTTTTAAGAGAGTGGTGTAATTGAGCTTATATATGAATATTAAAGGGATGTTACAAGTTTATAGAATTGAAAACATTTATTTTTCAGGATTGTTGTTACAAGTTTATAGAATTAAACTCATTTAATTGCTAGGCTGTTACAAAGATTATTTGACTCAATTTTGACTGTTATAAATACTGAATTAATTAGTATTATTACAGAACTTTTGAGTCAAATTGCAATGTCTTAGTGCATTGCTAAGACATGTATTAGCATATAAATTGTATAAAGTTTTGTGTGTTTTATTATTTTGTATAATGTGTATAATAACATGTACTTTTCATTGTAGGTGTGTTTTAAAAATTACATTAATTAGTAATGAGTGTTTTAAGAATAACATTAAATGTGTTAACCAATCAATAAGTATGTGTTGTGAATTGGTTAATTGTACATATTGCATTAATGTTTGTATTATTGAATTACAACTCTTTATTGCTTGCATTCAAGATTGTATAATGTGCATCAATCCTTGTATTACTTAATTTTTTGCATTGAATGAAGAGAGAGATACGTGGCAAAATTTTATTGTTTGCATAGAATTTTGTACAATGTTCATAAAAATTTGTATTACTTAAAAAAAATTGCATTGAATGAGGAGAGAGATGTGTGTTAAAAATCATTTTGTTATTTTGTTGTTTGCATCAAATATTATACAGTAAGCGTAAATAATTGTATTACTTAATTTTTGACATTTAATGAAGAGAGAGTCCAATTTGTGGTGAAAGATTGCATTTAACGATTGTACATTATGCTTTATAACTTGGATTACTTAATTTGTTGGTTGCTTTTAACGATTGTACATTATGCTTTATAACTTGGATTACTTAATTTAAATATAACAGCCTTTTTTAATGGCTTTTAAAGAGGTGTCATAATGTTTGCAGAAATTTTATTTGTTGCATAAAATGATGTGCAATGTGGCATCAGAATTGCACTAACTTAATTTTTTAAACATTCAAGATTAGGTGCTAAAATATTTTATAATATAGAATATATATATATAAAAAAAGATATATATATAAATATATATATATATATATATATATATATATAATATATATATATATATAATATATATATATATAGTGGTGTGTTATATTGAGAACCCACTTTATGTGCAGAACTCTACAGAACTATTTTAAATCAATCTGGGTCATTTATTTTTTTGATCAATGGTTATTAAGGCTTGTGGCATAGTTGTAATAAATTATAATATCATTTTATATCAGATAATTGGTTAAGGGTAATATAGGAATTTTCTTTAAATAATTTACCATAACTGTTCCTAATAATATGGTATGAAAAATATGTTTAACAAATTCATTGTCTTCTCTCTCTCAAAACACACCGACTACCACACAAACCCTTTTTATCAGATCTAACCACCCTATTTCTTCTTCAAAAAAGTCATCGGAAAAAACTACCTAGACTATAAAAAGCATCGTGCACTCTACACCTTTAACCACCACCATCGTGGTAATCATCCACGACCATGGATCATATGGATCTTTGGCTTAAAAAAACAACAGGTAATGATAATTAATGGTTAGTCTATGGTGTATGACCCCATGATAGAACGAAAGGCTTCTACATAAAACTCATCTCTGGACTAGAACTAACAAGGTTTCAATTATCTACCTATGGTTTATAAATCATGTAAGTTTTTTTAATCGAATTATAGTATGTATTTTTAAAAGAAAGATATGATTTCTTATTCTTATATTGAATTTTATAAATTGTCATGATTTTTAAAAGTGATTTACTTTTCATTGATCACGTAATTAGTTTTGACGGCGGCTGGTGTTTCGGTTGCAGCGTCAATATTCTTGTCTAAACAGATGTCGACCTCTGATATGATGGTTTTTGGCGGCGGCTGTTGATGAGAAGTTTGCCGGAGAGAAGTGGTGGCTGCTAGGGTTTTAGGAAGTGATGAGTGAAATGCGTTTTGGGTAATATGATAAGTGATTCAATAATTTTAAGATTGTTGTTGGGTAATACGTATAAACTGATAAGTGAAGAAGTGGTGGCTGCTAGACTTCACTAATTTTACGTATAAACTGCTGGGTAATCGTTTGATTATCATGGGTCACCATATATAATTCGGTACATAAATGTTTTTTGTTTATAGCTTATATTATTAACTAGTTTTACGATTAATCTAACATGGCATAATTTGATGTAATTAGTTTTTATTTGTTTTTATATATTTGTTTCAGGATGGTGTGTGCTGAAGATGACCAATGGATCCACTTGGGCTTTTAGATGTCGTGCACAAATGTTCTTCAAGCCGTACATACATGTTCTCGAAGCCGTGCATACATGTTCTCGAAGACGTGCATATATGTTTTTTTTAATGAATTTCATAACACATATGTTTTTTAGTTGTATTTACGTGATATCAAATTTTGTATATTGTTATTGGTTTGTTATAAATTTAAATGCCTTCATATTGTTTGCTTTAAAGTTTGGAGTTTAAGAAACTTATATACAAAACATATGCGCGATTACGTTCTTAAATAAAAAAGCTTCAATGCTTTAAAAAAATTTATACATGGAACACAATAAATTAATATTTAAAAAAAAACATATATGTAGTCAATCTTTTTTGCAACTTGTTTGCTGAACAAATTTCATATTGTGAAAAGAAAACATCGATGTCTTCTCGAAAAACATATATGTACAGTTTTTTTTATAAAAATCATGTATGCTGGAAAAAATAAAATGTAAAACAAATATTATTTTTTAATTACGAAAAATAAGGATTTAAAAAAAGGTTTTTATTTTAAAAAATAAAACTAAAAGTAAAAAAATGTGGTTGACTCATATACCCTACTTTTGTATTAAATGAAAAACATTTAAAACCAAATACTAAATTATGAATTGTTGGATAGATTTCTTGAAAGTTCTGCACTTAAAATTGTTATCTAGAATATAAACGCGACCCTATATAAATATAAAATAAAAATATATCTATATAATAATATATATATATATATATATATATATATATATATATATATATATATATATATATATAGGGTGAGGTTCTTTTCAGAACCAAATAAATGTACAGAACTGCGAGAACTAGCATCAACCAATCATGTATTTTTTAACATTAAAAGATTTGTTTTAATTAAAAAGGGCAAATCAGTAAAATAACAAAATTACCAGTTTTTGTAACAATTTCAATTTTTGAAATTCCTGAATATTAGCAAAAGATATGTGTTTCATATTTTCATGCTTTCTTTCACAACAAAACGTTATAGTCTAGACGCTTAATTTTCATTCAATTTACATTTTATGTGCTAACTTTTTCCAAGAAACATTTGTACAGATATGGCTAAATGATGGGATTAAATTACAAAATGAGAAAATAAAGTAAATAGAGACGTGCACATGTATATATACTAAAAAACTATGGTATCACTGCATTTTCTTTACACCTTAATAAACATACATGTTACATATAAATCTTGTTGAGAAAAGAAAAAAAATATACATTCTTGTTGGTAAATATACGGCTTTCTTTCGTATGATGTATAAAATGTTAGTCAACTCGAATAAGAACGAGTTGAAATTCTCTAATGTATATACATGTGCATACATGCATTTCTTAGATATCAACTTCAAGATTGAGTGTGCATGTATTCGACATTTTCCATAGGTGTGAGTAGACACATTCTCCATCTTTTCAAGGAGTGCATCTATATGTACGCACCAACACGCATCCAGGTTTCCTTAATTGTCTTCGAAATGGTCACGGGTCTGCATACGTGTAGTTGAGATTTTTTCGGAGGCGTGTGTTTATACAAGCATACTTTGTTGTCACCGTACGTCAATTTTACGTACGGTGTATGCACACATGCATTTTCTTTATTACGAATAGTGTGTTATTGTCAACAAGTATCTCTTGTATGCGCTTGTGTCTTCACATCTTTATCGCGGTCAAAATATTGCTAGAAATGTATTTGTTCAATACGTACGTGCATCGTCCACATCTTTATCAAACATATCTAAGACCGCGAACCACTAAATTGTTCACTCAAATGTTTATTATCCTTATAAGTACCTGCAAAATTGAAATAAATTTAAATGCAACCGATTAGAAACATTCATTTATACAGGTTAGGAATCAACCAAAATCTTAACCCGCAAATCAAATTAATATATTAAGAATGAATAAAAGAGGAAACACAACTTTAGTGATTTATGCACATGTGCACAAGTGTTTTCATTGTCATAAAATAGTAATTATCGTCACATCTCTTCTCTAATGAGTTTAAAATTATTTGGCTGGTGTAGGCAACCCCAACACACCCCCTAATCAGATTAAAGTAGGTACCAGACACCAACACCTT